>JALIGW010000013.1:1552500-1577500 GCA_023053685.1 Diadophis punctatus similis
AAAACTTTTTAATTTATTACTTTGGAGAAAAGTCAGGTGACTAGCAATGATAAGGATCAGGGGAAGAGAAGGAAGAATGTGGACCAAATGATAATGCCATTATAGTTTTCTGCCAACACCTGGCTGACTGAAGAGCGCTTGATTTCAACTAGGCAAAAAGCAAACTTTGTGCAAAGGCAAGAATTTGAAATATCCACCAAAATTTATTAAAATATCAGTGCCTGTTTTTGTCTTGACCATGTCCCTATACAATCAGGGATGAATTTGGATCATTATGTTTGATAAACTGGCTCTGAAGTTATCATATATGTAACAAGTCTGCCAGAAACTGCATAGTAGATAGAACAGTCACATTTTGAGTGAGTTTGGGGTGATTATTTTCATCAAATAAAAAATGTATGGGTGTTTTTCAATGATAATAACTGTATTTTTAAAACATGAAAAAGAATCTTCTTTATACTTATCAACTTTCCAACTGACCATTCTTTAATCCTACTTTGATACTGGATACAAGTAATAATACACTGAATTAGGAGTGGAATGGCTTCCTGAATTACAGTGATGTTTTAATCAGTGTTGGTTGAACTGAATCTCTTTCCCATCTTAAGCTGTGACCTAGGACATATGGCATCAACCAGTGGGGTTTTTGTTGTTGTTCTATAATATAAAAATGGCCAATGTCTTCCTTGATTATAGGAGGTTATATTTAGATTTCAACATAATTTCAGAAAACTCATCAGAAAAATCCAGTGGTTCCAGGATTGCACATATTATCCCTGCATTATGATTAGTGAAATATTGTTGTCAATTAATAAAGTAGCAAAGCAAAACACTTGAGGGCACTGTTCTCCCATAGGAAAACTGTGATTTGATTATCTGTTCACAGGTAAATGAAACCCATAGAAGGCTACTGAATGTGGCAATTATTACTGCGTGCATTCTAAAGGCTCAATTCACCACTCGCCTTAATATTCCATTGGTCAGGTAAAGCAGAGCTCATTTCAGTAGCGTTTGCAAAGCATGATTATTAAACCTCAGGCTACCAGCAGGAGATGATCAGCACTTTGGTGCTGAAAGCTATTTCATATTTCCAGCCTAGTTGAACAGGACAACCCTGCTCTTTTGTGCCTCGTCCTGGTCTAAGCTTCAATGTTCTGCTCCCTGGACCTATTTTATATCACCATTCATTCAAAGTTAATCTCCTCCACTGTAAAACCCAGCTTGTTAAATAGGCTCTGAATGAATGTTGACATTTTATAAAAATGTCTGCTACCGTTTTCTGCACAAGCTGAGGGACCTGTCCCATCCCTTTCCAATTTCCTTTTTAATGTTGCTCATTGCTATGTTCCAGAATATCCACTCCATCTCTTTCCGCATTCATTCTATCACTTCTCCATTACACTCGGCTAAAAACACAAGGGCATAAGGACATGTATATTCATATCCATCATGTGACATATTATTCAATACAGAAGATTTATAAACTCCTGCTAGATGTGATGTCAAGTGCCAGGCAAATGAAAACAACAACAACAAACAGCAAAAAACAATACTACATTTTCATTATCCTAAAAAAACAAATTAGAAACGAAAGGGAGAGACATTTGAGAAATCTTTTTTTTTATTTTGCAAAAGAAAAAAAAAGACCTCAGACTTGCTGCTGTTTATAGATAAAGGCACTGATTTAGTAAGACCACAACTGGAATACTGCATCCAGTTTTGGTCATCACATTACACAAAAAATATTGAGACTTTTGAAAAAGTGCCAAGAAGAGCAACTAGATTGATTAAAGGCCTGGAGACTAAAACATATGAAGAACAATTGTAGGAACTGATATGGCTAGTCTAGTGAAAAGGACTTTGGGTGACATGATAACATTATTCCAGTATTTGAGGGGCTACCACAAAGAAGAATGAGTCAACTTATTTTCCAAAGCACCAGAAAGCAAGATAAGAAACAATGGATAGAATCTAATCAAGGAGAGAAGCAATCTGAAAGTAAAGAAAAACTTTCTAACAGTGAGAACAATTAACCAGTGGAACAGCTTGCCTTCAGAAGTTGTGAGTGTTTCATCACTGGAGGTGTTTTAAGAAGAGATTGGACAGTCACTTGTCTGAAATGGTATAGGGCAGGGGTAGGCAAAGTTGGCTCTTCTATGACTCATGGACTTCAACTCCCAGAATTCCTGAGCTAGCATGATTGGCTCATAAAGTCTGGGAGTTGAACTCCATGAGTCATAGAGGAGCCAACTTTGCCTACCCCTGGTATAGGGTCTCCTGCTTGAGCAGGGGGTTGGACTAGAAGATCTCCAAGATCCTTTCCAGATCTATTCTGATTGATTTTTCTGGTTTCCTTGAAAAACCAGTTCTAAATTCTGGCAGCCCCCTGAAACGACACAGCCATGATACAACTACTGGATTTAAAGCAATGGGGAGGGAGGTCATAATCCACAAATAGCAAATATTCTCCCTTGTTACTATAAGATGAAAATATATTCAAAAGAGTTGCTTAGAAATATGACATTTTAAATATAATTCTTTAACCCATAAATGAAATATTTTACCTATAAATACCCTTTGTGCATATATATATATGCATATTCTTAAATCATGCAGAGGAGGGCCTAATGGCCTTTTGGTCTGCCAAGTCAGAAAACATCTGATTCAGCTCTTTCAATTTCTGTTCTGGCTTGCCAACACTGTCTGCAGACTGGTTCTGTTTTCTGCAGTGCTTCTAAATGTTGGTTAGGTATAGCCTACATCAGGAGTCTCCAACCTTGGCAACTTTAAGACTTCTGGACTTCAACTCCCAGAATTCCTCAACTGGCTAAGGAATTCTGGGAGTTGAAGTCCACAAGTCTTAAAGTTGCCAAGGTTGGAGATCCCTGGTCTACATTATAATCTTTTCTTCTGAGACTAACAATGAAAATAGGATATCTCTGAAGTGGATTGAGTTTTTGGGGGATTGGATTAAGTTACACTCTTATTGAAATTACATAAAACTTTCCTGATAAGTGGACTCATTGTAGGTGAAGAGCACCCAAGGTCCTGTGGTCTTCTTGCATTTTAGAATTTAATCTTGAATGATCTTTCAGCTTGGTTAAATTGTATGTGGCAGAAATTGGTTTTATAAACACAGGGGCTGTACTATTGATTTGCTTCTGTTGGAATATTTTTTTCTTTATAAGCTTCAAATCAATTTAACATAAGTATTGATGAAATATTGTATAGGCAGTGGTAATGCCATTTTAATCAAAGGGAAAGGCTGGCTTTCACCATTATAAATAATTAACAGAATAACAGGGAAGGGACCTTGGAAGGGAACTTGGAGGTCTTCTAGTCCAACCCCCTACCTCAAGCAGGTGACCCTATACCATTCCAGACAAGTGACTGTTCAGTCTCTTCTTAAAAGCCTCCATGACTTCTGAAGTAAGCTGTTCCACTGATCAATTATTCTCACTGGCAGGAAATTTCTCCTAAGTTTGAGATTGGATCTCTCCTTGATAAGTTTCCATCTGTTACTTCTTGCCCTACCTTCAGGTAGGTTGCTTCTCTCCTTGTTTGGTTTCCATCAATTGTTTTTTGTCTTGCCTTCTGGTGCTTTGGAAAATCTGTTGATTCCCTCTTCTTTGTGGCAAATATTGGAATACTGCTATCATGTCACTCCTAGTTCTTCTTTTCACTAGTCATACCCAATTCCGGCAACAATTCTTCATTTGTTTTAGCCACCAGCCCCCTAATCAGGGGTGGGTTCTGGATCCTTTTGCTGCCGGTTTGCTCAGGGTCACGCCGTGCATGCCCGCAGCAATAAAAAAATAGCTTCTGCGCATGCGCAGAAGCAAAATCCAAGATGGCGGCACCCACGGAGACACCAACAGAACTGGCTCCGTGAGAGCATTGCCGAACTACTAACAGTTCTAAAGAACCGGTTAGAACCGGTAGGAACCCACCTCTGCCCCTAATCATGTTTATTGCTCTTCTATGCACTCTTTTCAGAGTTTCAATATCTTTTATATAATATGCTGACTAAAATTGGATGCAGTATTCTAATTGTGGTCTTACTAAGTTTTTATAAAGTGTACTAACACTTGATATGATCTTGATTCTATCCTTCAGTTAATGCAACCTAAAGATTGCATTGGGTTGTTGGCTGCTGACACACACTGCTGGCTCATATTTAAGTGATTGTCCACTAGGACTCCAAGATCACAGTAACTGCCATTGAACACATCATGTAGCAAATGTGTAAGGGAAGACTTGTATTGTATGTATAAGACCACCTGCAGTATGTATAGGAAAGATAAAAATGTCCATTTACATAGACTTTGTGATTAGCTATAGATAAGGAAACATCAATTTTAACAGGAAGAGAAAGAAAGAAAGAAAGAGAGAGGGGGGGGAAGGAGGGAGGGAGGAAGGAAGGAAGGAAGGAAAGAAGGAAGGAAGGAAGGAAGGAAGGAAGGAAGGAAGGAAGGAAGGAAGGAAGAAAGAATTATGCAATAGGAAGATGTTCATGTTCCTCTTCCTCTTGCATAATTCTTGTACTAATGTATTACAAGTCAGTCCTAGAGCAGATCAACCCTGACTGCTCTTTAGAAGGCCAGGTCCTGAAGATGAAACTCAAATACTTTGGCCATCTAATGAGAAGGAAGGACTCATTGGAGAAGAGTCTAATGCTGGGAACGATTGAGGGCAAAAGAAGAAGGGGACGACAGAGAATGAGGTGGCTGGATGGAGTCACTGAAGCAGTCTGCTTGAGCTTAAATGGATTCCAGGGGATGGTAGAGGACAGGAAGGCCTGGAGGAACGTTGTCCATGGGGTTGCGATGGGTCAGACATGACTTTGAAACTAACAACAACAACAACAACAACAACAACAACAACAACAACAACAACAACAACAATGTATTACACCAAGGCATGCATTATATTTTATTAATAATGGCTGGCTAAAACTTTAACCTAAAATCTATAAGAAGGGAAACAGAAGGAATCCCACATAGCCAATATCCAATATTCTTGACAACACTGATTTGAATGAACGTACTTTAAAAAAAATATCTCTGTCTGGCACATTTTGGTGGATTCCTAATTTGAGCACAAACCACAGGAAAAAAATGGTGTCATATGACATTTTAAATCTCCTAAGAATACTTCCCTCTTCCAATACACCTTTTAGAATATTTTGGGTCCCATACAAGGATGTTTCTGTCCAGACTCATATGAAATAATACAACATTACATTACATTAGTATAGCATATGTACATGTAACCTGGGCAAAATGGAAATGGTTTCTTTGTATATTTCCAAACTTAGAATATTAGAAATATTGGAATATGTATTGTAATTTTCCAGACTTAGGGGAAATGCTGTAGGAATACTTAACTTTTAGCTGGTACAATGAGATTTGTTTCCAAGAAGACAGTGAGACAGGAAAAAAACAACAACAAGGGTGTGATGGGAGACAGGCTTTAAACCATCTCTGCTGCATATCCCAATGCAACAAATGATTCAATCAAAACTTCCTAGTCATAGCTTCATATAGATACTATAGTTTCTGAAAGTGATTGACTGACATTCTACAGTAAATGGCTGGAAGTCACTGCTGCTTCATCCAAGATATTGTGAGTCATTATCTAGGCTTTATGCTTTCTTATCATAACATTCAGTTTGCCAGACAAGTAGGCATATATAAATCTTTCTGCTATACCAAAAATAAAAACAAGATTTTCTTCTAAGACATTTTCCCTAACACTGCATATATGACAAGGACCAGATAAAGACTCCCCATGTACATAATTTTGTAATCTCTGAAACAACCGGTCTTCCCCTAAACAAAACCCCATTAATTCTTTCTGACCAAAAAGAAGGGGCTATTATTCACCTTAACAAAGCAGGATGAAATTAAATAATGCAGAATAACAGAGTTGGAAGGGTCTTGGAGGTCTTCTAGTCTAACCCTCTTCTCAAGCAGGGGGCCCTATACCTTTCCAGACAAATGGCTCTTCTTAAAAAATCTCCAGTCATGGAACAGTTGCATTAAGAGTCACATGGGTCAATATATGCTGATATAATCAGTTTCAATGTCCCTTTGGGACAATCATGACTTGGATGACTGAGAGTTTCCATAGATATATGTTTTCTTTGTTTAGTTGAAAAAATACTCTGAATTTATACTCAGGAACTTCAGAGAACACCCTAGAGCAGGGGTGTCAAACTGGATTTCTTTGAGGACCGGATCTGCGTTGTAGTTCTCGTCCATGAGCCGGGGGGGCAGCGGGGGGCAGGGTGGGAGACAGATGCCTCCCGCAGCACCCTGCTGGCCAAAACAGCACCCTGCACCTCCTTTTCACTCTCCATGGCCTCCTGCCGCACTCTGCTGGCTGTTTTCAGGACCATTTTCTGGCCTGTTTATGGCCCGTTTTCCAGCCCATTTCCAGCCCATTTTCCAGCCCCATTTTTGGCTGGCAGAGTGCTGCAGGAGGCCATGGAGGATGAAAATGAGGTGTGGGGGGCCGCATGCAGCCTGTTTTAGCCGCCAGAGGCACCACAGGCCAGTACATTGATAATTTCAGGCCGGCCCCGCGGGCCAGATTTAAGCACTCCATGGGCCAGATTCGGCCTGCAGGCCTTGAGTTTGATACCCCTGCCCTTGAGTCTAAACCAGGGGTGAAATTCCAAAATTTTCCCTACCGGTTCTGTGGGCGTGGATTGGTGGGCGTGGCAGTGGAAGGATACTGCAAAATCTCCATTCCCACCCCACTCCTGGGGGAAGGATACTGCAAAATCTCCATTCCCACCCCACTCCAGGGGAAGGATATTGCAAAATCTCCATTCCCACCCCACTCTAGGGAAAGGATACTGCAAAATCTCCATTCCCACCCCACTCTAGGGGAAGGATATTGCAAAATCTCCATTCCCACCCCACTCTGGGCCCAGCCAGAGGTGGTATTTGCCGGTTCTTCGACCTACTCAAAATTTCCTCTACTGGTTCTCCAGAACCTGTCAGAACCTGCTGAATTTCACCCCTGGTCTAAACTCCCCTTTCTTTCTTTTGTGACTCCAATTTGGTCTCAAGTTGCATATTATAGTTTCTGTAGCTGGTAGCCTATATACATTTGTATATTTTTCTTCTAATATTCCCTGTGGAATGGAGTATATGGAGCAAAGTGTTAGAAATGCTAGAATATATAGTAAAGCAGCTGTTCATGGTAAAAACAAAGCAAAAAAAACCCATCAGGACAACAGAAAAGTTGAAGATCAAATATCATTTCAGTAAATGTTGTGAAAGCTTGATGTGTGTTTATTTTGACATACCAAACAATTTAGTACTATGAGAGACAGCTACACTTTCCACTATGCAGTGGTGTATGCATGTAAACATCTGTATGGTGATCTGGAAATGCTGAATAGCAAAGTTTTTTCATGAACATTCAGTTTTAGGGGAAAATATGAAAAAAAACAAGCCATCTCCTTTGTTTTCTTTGTCTTAAGGAGTTTGTAGTCATTCTCTCTTGTCTAGTTCTTAGTTGTAATAATTATGATGTCAACTTGTTTTGGGGAATTCATCTGCCCCCTAAATTAGGAGTAAATGAAGCAGCATCCTTTCTCAGATCAAACCCTCAATGCACTTTACCCCAATTCACTCATTATTCTATCAGATACTCAGGGATCAAATTAAAGTCCTATAAACTTCTAATGATCCAAATTATGTCTGGGAGATTTCCCAAAACAAATTTGTATGTAGTGGATATTGACAATAATAATATCTTGACAATAAATAATATTACACCTTTAAGACTCTAAGAAACATCAGAGAAGAAGAAAATGAAAATGCCATCACAGTGAATGTTGGCTAATTTCAAATATTTCAATTTAAACCAGAACAAAATGCCCATGTATACTGTATATGCCATATTAGTTTCTGTTTTTATTTAAGTCCTAAATTAACCTCAGAAATAATACTATAGGTGAAGATTCATCATACCATACCAAATTTAGAATTGGTACTTTGTGTTGGTAAGCATCACACAGAGGAAATTTATCAATTGTGAATTTATCCTTATGATTTCCTCTTTACTACTGGATAAGGAGCAAAATCTGAAATCTGAACCCCACTGCATTTTTAAGGCATCCTGGAATCCTTTTCACTAATATGTTGTTAGACTTCTTTGGACTGACTTTGTGTGCAAGAGAGAGAGAAAGAGGGAGGGAGGGAAGAAGGAAGGAAGGAAGGAAGGAAGGAAGGAAGGAAGGAAGGAAGGAAGGAAGGAAGGAAGGAAGGAAAAATTGATCTCTTGACTTAGGTTTATAGAGTTACATAAGCATTTTTCAGACTGTTTTCTGCATAATTCTGGGATTCTACAATAGATTTAATAAGAGGTGTGTGCAGGAGAGGGAAAGGCGAGAGGAGAAAAAAGAAAAGAGGATGTGTTTATTGTATTCCTCTTCTGTAAATGCCTTATAGAACTGAAATGATGCTTTGAGCCAGAAAAATCTGCTAAACTCTTATATAGAGATGCATGTAACAATATGCTGTACTTCATATTCAGCGAGAGACATTATTTCTGTCTCCTGATGTTCTCACATCCTTTCTAAATATTTAGAGAAGTAAATGTATGTGTATATGTTTGTTTAATTGCTTTTTATTAATTCACAGATCAAACTAGCTAATTGATAACAATACTGCACAGTCGGGGATGAACTCTCCTTTGCACAATTAATGATTATTGCAGATTCTGGATTAATGCTTATAAAGATTCATTTGTCCACACAGCTCTTCTTCTGCTTTCCATCCAGTGGCAGACGAAATAATTTTTGGATAAATTGGCTGCTTTTGGATGCAAGTGGCAGGAAAAGTAAGATTATTTAATTCCAGGAGCATTAATTCCAAAACTGAATGCTTTGATTTGTCATCACCTTACAAACTGGCTAGAATATGTGATAGAAGGCCAGCATCTCGGTTTCACAGTGGTTAGAATGCAGTATTACAGGCTACTTCTGCTGACTGCCGGCTGACTGCAATTTGGCAGTTCAAATCTCATCAGGTTCAAGGTTGACTCAGCCTTCCATCCTTCTGAGGTGGGTAAAATGAGGACCAAATTGTTGGGGGGCAAGAGACTGACTCTGTAAACCACTTAGAGAGGGTTGTAAAGCACTGTGAAGTGGTATATAAGTCTAAGTGCTATTGCTATTGGTATCTCATAGACTTTGCTGGGTTTTTAAAAAAAATTTAATATACAAGAATGGAGTAGAACAATCAAAGTCCAAGTTGAAACACAAATGTCTTGATTCATAATGGACCTATACCTAGTAACCTGTGTGAAATTGTACCATAAGACAAATGCTAATTACTACAACAATACACCATTCTCCTTTGCTGTTAGCTATTGTTGCAGATTTTGAATTAAAGTTTGAATAAAGTTTTGACCGATTTACCAATTTTTTCCCCTCATGTCATTCACTCTGTGGTGGAGTAAAACAAGGACTGTAAGATATTGCTTATATTCTCTGTAATATTCCTTTGTGCTACCATTCTTTTTGACATTACTATTTGACATTACTATATATTCCAATGCTATAACCCCAAATATAGTTATCTAGTGAGATGACAGTGTGCAAATGAGTTCTTTGCAGAGATCATATTGATTTGGAGATTGAAGGTCATAAGATATATTCAAATGGTTTAAATTGCTGACAATTATTTTCCCAGTGCTTTATTATTTTCCCTAGAAGTCCTTTAGCAAGGAAGATAGCAAACAAGTGACCCAAATGGGAATTGAATAATTTATTGCCCTCTTGAAACTGGACTCTTTTTATCTAGCAATGTGGTTGGTTTCTAATTGGAAAGATTTCACTTTAATACTTGAGTGTATAATAAAATCAAGAAGCCTATGTATATAATACAAATACAGTTTTAGTCTCACAACAAACTTTAAATATTTGGTTACTATTGCATCCATACTGCATATACAGTGGTACCTCGAGATACGAGTGCCCTAACATACGAGATATTTGAGATACGAGCTGTCGAGCAAGCGAAGTTTTGCTTTGAAATACGAGCAACATTTGAGATATGAGGAACAGCCGGCTGCACATGACCCACTCATTTCCGCAACATTCTGAAAGGGAGGAAACCTTCAGCCAGATTTGAATATCAAAGAGAATTTTCCCCCTTTAGCTTAGCCATCCTGGCGTCCGTAGGGCTCTTGTGGGGGGAGGAGGCAGAGAGAAAGGAAAGGACTGCCGATCTGCCTTCCCTCCCCCCAGCCTAGCCGAGAGCACGCTTGGACTTGCCTGGGTTTCCTAGAGTGAGTGGGAGGAAAACTCTCTCTCTCTCTCTCTCTCTCTCTCTCTCTCTCTCTCTCTCTCTCTCTCTCTCTCTCTCACACACACACACACACACACACACACACACACACACACACACAGAGAGAGAGAGAGAGAGAGAGAGAGAGAGAGAGAGAGAGAGAGAGAGAGAGAGAGAGAGAGAGAGAGACCCCTAGCAGCCAGCCCAGCCAGCGCAGCCAGCCAGCCTGGGGGCTGGAACGGATTAATGGCATTTCAATTAATTTCAATGGGGAAAATTGCTTTGAGATACAAGCAAATTGACATACGAGCAAGTTTACAGAACGAATTAAACTCGTATCTCGAGGTACCACTGTATATCATAATTGCTTTTTATTATGTTAATTGCTTTATTGCCTTCACATACCCTGCCCACTTGTCCATGAGATGGGTGTCCTTATATATATTATATATATATATAAATAATAAAGAAATAAAATATTATTAATAAGTAATTTAAATAATTGTCCCTAGAAGATTTGATGAAGCACCTAGTGAATCCCCAAAAGCTGGATTTATTATGGAGAAAGTCATTTCTGTCAAAACAAAATTAGACGAGACACATTTTTATCAAATATTTCATTTTAAAGAATGTGTGACTTGACTGGACATCACTAGACATTCTGTACATTCATAATATTAATTACATTCCTCAGGATTTCATTGTCTGTTTTCATGAACTGTTTCTCGTTTCTTTCCTCTATCTCTAGTTCTGTTTAGGAAGTATCATATGATTTTTTTCTCCATTCAAACCAAAGAAACATTTGTGCCTGAGGATTTAGAGTCTAATTAGAAGAAAGTTTGGCTACTTTGGAAGGGTTCTGACAGGTTCTGGAGAATTGGTAGGGGAAATTTTGAGTAGTTTGGGGAACCGGCAAATACCACCTCTGGCTGGTGCCAGAGTGGGAGATTTTGCAATATCCTTCCCCCAGGAGTGGAGAGAGAATGGGGATTTTGCAGTATCCTTCCCCTGGAGTAGGGTGGGAATGGAGATTTTGCAGTATCCTTCCCCTGCCATGCCTACCAAGCCACTCCCACAGAACTGGAAGAAAGAAGACACACCTACTATTGAAGAATGGACATTAAAAGTTGCACATTTGGCTGAAATGGCTAAAATTTCATCATATCTTAAGGACCATTCAAATGAAAGATATATATTGGAATGTAGTAGATGGACTGATTATATTCAAAAAAAGTATAAGATCAAGAAGACTCAAATAGTTTATTAATGATAAATGCCTAATTTTTAGATTATGTTTAAAGGGTTTTGAATAACAAGGAGTTAAAGAACTAGAAAAAGTTTGAAATTAATAATTCGTTAGCATATTTTAGTTTTATGTTTATTGAATACTATACCTTGTGCTTTTTCTGGGAAGTTGGGGTGGGTGGGCGGGTGAGAGGGCAGGAGGGTAAGGGGGTGGGGAGGGGTCTGGGGGGAAGGAGGGGAGAAAAGAGAAAAATGTTTGTACTTTGTACTAATAAAACTTTTTGAATAAAAAATGATATTATAATAAAAAATTGGATTTCACCACTGATGTGACCTGTAAAAAAAAAGACTACTTACAAGTTTTGCAAAACCACCGAGATGCAAAGGGAAATGCCAATTTTATCATAGTTTCAATTTAACCAGAGTAAAATCAGACATTTGTTAACTTGGTTCTCCAAAAGCAAATAATTTCAATCCAATTGGGAACCTATCACATAGCATGCAAGTTAGTCTGGCTCCAGCTAATTTAGAAAGAATGAAAGAATACAAAAAGCCCAGCATTCTTTCACTTTTGTAATCGTTTTATTCTGGGTCATCAGGAAAAGAAAGGAAGAAAAGGAGACTGTATTAAAAGTAATCCATACTGCCATAATATACACATTTTGTACCTGATTTCCCCCCTTATTTTGCAAGGCATTTTTCCTAATCAAGAGCTTCCCCAATTACATTTGTGCACCATTGCATTAAAGGGTAGTTTCGATGATGTTATTTTTTTAAACAAAATCACATATGAAACTCTCCTTTTGAGCAAACATATTGCTTGCATTATCCTGAATTTTTTTTCACATAGTTTAACAGAAAAAGAATTAACATAAATTTAAGAGAAAACAATTATTAGATTCCAATAAAAATATACCATTTAAAAAAGAAATTGAGCAGAATTGAGCGGAAAATGGATTCATTTAATGAATCATTCTGAGATGCTAGACTTATAAATACACATAAACACACACACAATTGGCAAATGTATCAACAATTCACCATTTATACTCCAACACGACCTTTCAAAGCAAAGAAATAAATCAGTCTGAGTTCCTGCCATTTTTATGCATCCCCTTTATTTACAAATGTTTATCTTAGTATATTCAGTTTACAATAATTTAAATCAGTATGATAACACATCAAATTATTTAATAAAAATGGAATGAGATTACAAATTAATGTTAATTAGATATCCGTGTATGATCTGCTTGCAGTTTTTGTTTTCAGTAGGATGTTTATTGTTCTACCTAATGCTCATTTGATCTTTATATATTACCCAAGAATTCACCTTTGAAGTTCATGATCACTTTGAAAAACACTGATTTTATATATATATATATATATATATATATATATATATATATATATATATATATATATATATATATATATATATATATATATATATATATATATATATATATATGTGTGTGTGTGTGTGTGTGTGTGTGTGTGTGTGTGTGTGTGTGTGTGTGTGTGTGTGTGTGTGTGTGTGTGTGTGTGTGTCTGTGTCTGTGTCTGTGTCTGTGTCTGTGTCTGTGTCTGTGTGTCTGTGTCTGTGTATATATATATATATATATATATATATATATATATATATATATATATATATATATATATATATATATATATATATATATATATATATATATATATATATATATATATATATATATATATATATATATATATATATATATATATATGAAAACAAATTAAAACTTATTGCAATGGAACCCAGTTAGGTCAAGGTTCAGCCATTGGAGGGGCATCAGGCTAGAAAGTGGGAGTTGTGAGTTCTAGTTCTGACACAGAAAGCTGTGTCACCTTGGATCAGCCACTCTCTCTCAGCGCAACCCACACCAGAGGTTTGTTGCAGGGGTGGTTTCCTCCCGGTTTGGACCGGATCGCCCGAACCGGTAGCGACCCGCTGGTGACATCACTGTTGGTGCCGTTTCGTGCCCGCCACCATCTTTTTTGGGGATTTTTCCCCTTGAAAAAGAGCCGTCCCGCCCACCCGTGGGTGAATTTATTTATTTCTTTATTTCTTCACCTGAAGCACAGCTGATGAGCTCCTCAGCTGTGTTTCGGGCTAATTCCTGCTTTTGAGCATGCACAGAAGTGAAATTGCACGAGGGGATGCACGGTGTGAACCGGTGGTGAAGGTAAGTGGAACCCACCCCTGGTTTGTTGCTTTGGGAAAATAGGAGGAGGGAGGTGTGTTGTATATGTTCACCACCTTGAGTTATTTGTGAAAATAATAAAAGTGGGATACAAATAAATTAATAGATAAAAATAAAATAAATGAAGATGCAACAGTGGCAGAAATCAGAAAACAAACAAAAACTAGTTTTTTAAAAAGCAAATTCTATTTTGGAAACTATGCCTATGTGTATTTATAATATTTGTGTATATTGGGTGTCCACAACTGAACATATCCACTGAAGCCAGAAACTTCAAAATACAGTGTTTCAGAAGTTAATTCAATAGATATTATAGTTAGACTTGCTGAGACCTAGAGAACTATTGGGAAGTATGTAATCTCAGAAGATTATCTACCAAATGGATAGTTGGTGGTGATCTCTTCTATGGCTGAACTTTTAGTTGAAAAACAGGGGGGGAAATGAATCATTATAGAGGAAGCATTCTGGGGATGATACGGTAGTGGAGTTTTGCTTTAATAAAGCAATCTGTTGAAAAAGAAAATTGTGAGGATTAGAAGAAAATTTTTCAAAGTATGGCCCAGAAGGTACGGCTGATTTGGAAAAGAGAAGATGGCTTTCTCAGGCTCAATGCCCCCTGTGTTCAACCTTGCTACATTTTTGATCTTGTATTTGTCTAGCCTATTTTTCTGGAGGTCAGAAGCAAAGCTCAGCAATTATTTATTTTCCCCGATGGCAAGAAATGTGGCTAATAATAGACATTCCGATGATCAAATCGAAAAAAAAAACCTCTGGTGGCACTTAAAAGGACATTAGCAGATGGATAGAATGGGAATCTTAATGAAAAGAAAGCATCTACTTATAGCAAAGGGGGCTTCATGGTATTCTTAGCTCAGAGAAGGGGACAAAATGTGGCCCAGTGTTTTAAATAAGCATTTGTCTCATGCAGTTTTGCATCAGGGACACAAATTCTTGAGGAAGCTCCCATAATTAATATCCCAAGGCTCACTTCGCTTTAATGTGAATAGATCAGTTGCTGAGGCTGCATTTTAAATCACCTCAGGCATAAAGTGAAGCTGAACTGAACTGTTTTACTGTTAGGAAGCCGTCGGAGAACCACTATTCATCCAAAATGAAAGTCATTTCCCAAGTTACAATTTTTCATCTCTTAAGTTATATTTATAGTAACTTAAATCTGTAAGATACTGACTTGCCCAAGGCCAAAATATTGAAATGCTATCATTTGAATACAGCTTGCCTCAGCCATGTCCAATACCATTTTTCCCACTTGGACATATTCTCCCTTAAAATGTAGACATTGTATTTCTTCTGGGCTAAGAAAAATGCATTAGATATAGGTAATATGTGGTGCATCCTGAATTCTTACATAGCATAGAGTAGGAAAGTGTATTTGAGATGAAGAGTCTTATCTCTGAAAATAGAATCATCAAATCATGGAATTATGGAATTGGAATTGACCACTTCCAGCCTTTTGCAAAGCCAATTAAAACCTATACGAATGGCCTAACTTCTTCTTAAAAATCTCCATAAGTAGACAGTTCTACTGCTGCCTTATATTATTTCTGGGAAGCTTTCTCTTTTATTTAAACAACATCTAGCCACCTGTAACTTATACCTATTATTTCTTTGGCTATGAAAAGAATTAATGATAAAATACCCTATAGCACCCTGTTATGATCCTGAGAATACAGATATTATGTTTTCCCTCAGCCTTCTTTTCTCCAGACTGAACATCCCAAATTATTTCAACCTGTTCTTATGCCTTCAGGACTTTGTATTGCCTCCTCAGTATCTGGTCTATCCTGTCAAATGTCATTCTAGAGAGGTAGTGCTTAGAAATAAGACATTCCAAAGCAGCTAGATGAACTTGCAGCTTCACTAATAATTTATTGTGGGCTACATAGTAATAGTAATAGGGATAAGAAGTCATATTGCTGCATGTAGTAAACAGCTCTGACTATTTTGGATAATAGTTAAAGACACACACACACAGAGCAAAACACACAAACACTTTTATTGCCAACGAGAAACCAACCATAGTTTTATAATGCTCCTAATCTGGTTATCAAATCAATATTCATCCCAAAACTTCCAGCCTCATGGAGATATATAGATAATATTTATTTTGGCCAATGATCAGATAAATCAAAATGAAACATATTTAAACTAATTACATCAGAAAGAGAGGAGAAAACAAATAAACAAAATAATTATATAGCCATAAAATGAGTAAATATGGTTATGAGAAGTCTTGTGCAGTAGTCAATTTTCTGTGCATATTCACAGCAGCTACACTATATAAAAAAAGAAGCAGTAAGATAACTGGGCATAATTCAAAATCAAATAGAGGTGCTTCTCAGCCTCCCCCTCTTCATTTATTTTAGTAGGAGAAAATTAATTAGACATTTAACAAGCTGTTTTGTGCTGCTTCTTTTTCACACTACTTACTGTCCAAATTTATTATTACGATTATTGATCAGAAATCAACGGTACATTCATTTTAATTTAACTTGCAGAACATTTTAATTTAGACCATCATGATCATAATTTGACAAATACAGTAAGTCCTTGACTTATGTCCACAACTGAACCCAAAGTTTCTGTTGCTAAGTGAGACGATTGTTAATTGAGTGTTTCCCCATTTTACAACCTTTCTTTATTGGTTGCAAGAATAAGCTTTTTGGTTAATAATCTAATAGAAGACACTGCATGTAAAATTATTTGGTCCTTTTAGCTACAGGACAAAAAGGGCAGCTCTAAATTCTTAATAAGAGTCCTTATAGTATAAACATTGTTTTTATACTTCAGTCATCATCTTCACTTTCCCTGCATTTCTTTGGCCTAAGAAAATTGATTTAATCATTTCTACCTTAGCTTTTTGGACCCTGCTACAAATATACTCTGGGGAAAATCAGCCAACACTTTACTCTTTAAGCCTTTCTTCCCTGAGATTTGAAATCTGCACTGCACAAGAATAGCAACCCCATTGAAAATAGTCATAAAATTATTAGATTATCTCCAAAGGGGAGTTGCGATTTTCAATGCATATTTAAGTAGCATGGAGGAAGTGAATCATGGCTTCTATGCAGAACACCATAAAAGGTCAAAGTAAAATTTGTCTATCAGATATTTCAGATGGACTGTTTCTGGTGGTTATATGTTTATCATCTCTATCAGCTGGAGACCGTTGCAATCATTATTGCTACATCTTTGGAGTAAATGGCACAATGAAATTTCAATTCAGTGTAGAGATATTTTGTTTCCTGCCCTGCAAGTGCAATTTAAATGTTTAATAGAGATGAATTTGTATTATACTTTTGATCCAGTAATATTCATCACAGAAATTAGATTGTCTCGAATCATCTCAGCCATTTTATACCACTACTGCTACTATTATTGCTACTATTAGTATTAATGCCCACATTGTGCAGAAGTCGTAATGGCATTTCATTAACATTACAAAGGAAAGCTTTATACTGTAAAGATAATCAAGTGAAGCTTATGATACTTTCATCAGGGAAAAAAATCATAAATTCAAATGCATTCCTTAAATGTACCTTCCCTTTCTATTAATTATAATAGTCCTTATAAATGCCTCATGATCATAATTGAGAAGAACATATTTTCTTTTCTTTTTTAGGCTCATCTAGTCTAAAAGAAAACAAAACACTTCCTTTATTCTATAAAAAAATGATAAACTTTTCATCCTAAGGCCATATGTGGGTTTAATTTTGTACACCTCTTAGCCTAATCTGCCTAACACACACTCTCTCTCTCTCTCTCCCCCCCCCACAATCACACACACACACAGATCTTTCTCTCTTTATCATCTCTGTCTCTATCATCTCTCTCTTTTTATTATCTCTCTCTCTCATCTATCTCTCATCTATTCATCCATCATACATCCATACATCCATCATACACCCACCCATCATCTATCATCTATCAATCATCTATCAATCATCTATCAATCATCTATCAATCATCTATCTATCTATCTATCTATCTATCTATCTATCTATCTATCTATCTATCTATCTATCTATCTATCTATCTATCTATCTATCTATCTATCTATCATCTATCTGTCCGTCCATCCATCCATCCATCCATCCATCCAACCACCCTTTTGCATGCGCAGAGGCAAAATCTTGCCAAAATCTCTCGCGCGCGTGCATCCGCTCGCGAGATTTCGGTGCGATTTTGCTTCTGTGCATGCGCAGAAGCAAAATCGACCAAAAATTAATGGAAAAAAATGGCGATGCGTGCGGTGGACCGGCAGAGAGGGCTCCGGAGTGGTTATGCAATCGGCCGCTCCCTACCGGAGCTGCGCACTGGGCAGCTCCAGCAGGAACCCACCTCTGAAGAGGTTAGACAAGGACACCTGAATTCATTGGTAGTTTCACATTGCAATGAACAAGAACATGCATTTGATTTTGTACCTACTATGATTGTTGGCCGAACAGAGACAAAAATAACCTGAAAAATAATTGAAGTCTTGGAAACGGGCCCCTTGTTAGTCAATAAGTCAATGCTGATTTACCTCCAGCCTATCAAGAACTTAGGAGCCAAGAGAGTGATGGCACAAAGAAACAATAATTAATGAGTTAATAGCCAACCAGCAAAACCTTAATTAACAACTAAAAGCTACACACAACCAGGAACCATATCATACAACACATAGAACAACCCAGTGCACACATTCTGAAGAGACAGGACTTCCCTGATGATGGGCTCCAGCACAAGTCTGAAAGCTTGGAAGAATAAACCTTTGGTCCCAGTGACCAACTTAGATTGGATCGTGTAACATTATTTTGGGACATGTATATTTCTCTTTGCAACAATTAATGTATGTCAGAATCCTCTGGTTTTGTCCAGTTTTTGAATAGTGTCACCTTAGGAAAGGTGGCTGATTCAAGATAGTGGCTTCAAATTTTCCATAACATTCCAAAAATTGTTTTAATTTTCCATAATTAAAACATAACACCGATCCTCCGCCAGCTGCATTGGCTGCCCATTAGTCTCCGGATCCAATTTAAGGTGTTGGTTGTTACCTTTAAAGCCCTACATGGCTCAGGGCCAGGTTACCTTCGGGACCGCATCCTGCTGCATACCTCCCTATGACCGGTCAGAGCCCACAGAGTCGGCCTCCTCCAGGTCCCGTCGACCAAACAATGTCGGCTGGCGGGGCCGAGGGGGAGGGCCTTCTCTGTGGGAGCTCCCTCCCTGTGGAACCAGCTTCCCCCGGAGATCAGGACCATCCCCATCCTACTGGCCTTCCGGAAAGCAATAAAAACTTGGCTCTTCCGGCAGGCGGGGTGAAAGTGAGACCAACTAGATTAAATATGGGTCTCCCCCCTTGCTTGTAAATATGAGATACTCTTTTTAACTTTTGTATTTTTTAATCATAGTATTTTATATTTGTAATGGACTCTAACATGTTGTGAGCTGCCCAGAGTCCCCTGGGAGTTGGGCGGCATAGAAATCCATTAAATTAAATTAAATTAAATAATGTGCCAGAGCAATGAGAGCTAAAGGAACCAACTATGTAGGACAACATGGAATGCTAGATCAGAAAAGAAGCTGACATAAAGACTTGGTTTCATCCCAGGAAGATTATTATCAGGCAATTATTATCAGGCAATTCAATTATCCTTCATAATATTAAACAGTAACACATTTTGGTAGGTAAGCAGACACCCTGTATGTAATATCAGGATCACAATTTTGCTGATTCTAAACCAGGAGTCTCCAAACTTGCCAAATGTAAGACTTGTGGAATTCAACTTTCAGAATTCTTGAGTCAAAAATCAAGTCCTGTATTCTGTCTCTGACTGTCTCTTTTTCTCTCTCTGTCCATGCTACAAGATCGACAGCGAGAAGTGTTTCTAAAGTTGTTTCCCCTTACAGAGGATCTCTGGCACTGGGGAGATGTTCTTGCCTTGCTTCCAAAGTGAGGGATTCTTCCTTTTGAGAATTACATTTGATTCTTATTTTCTCCATTCTTAGAAAAGGTTAACATTGAT
This sequence comes from Diadophis punctatus similis, assembly GCA_023053685.1. NCBI lineage: Eukaryota > Metazoa > Chordata > Lepidosauria > Squamata > Dipsadidae > Diadophis > Diadophis punctatus. The sequence goes on from JALIGW010000013.1 coordinate 1,572,307, forward strand.
TTTTGTCTTTCTGAATTGATTTTCTAGAATGTCATCATATTCTAACTTAATAGATGGGATAATGACAATAAGAAACAACAATAACAATTGGACAATTCTTAGGTTTTTGAATAAAACTTGGATTGATCTTAATTCATCAGCCTCTGATGAGTATTCTGCAGAAGAGAATACAACAGCACTTAGACTTACCGTATTTTTCGGAGTATAAGACGCACTGGAGTATAAGACGCACCTTAGTTTTTGGGGAGGAAAATAGGGGAAAACAATCTGCCTACCAGGTATTCAGCTGACTAGCATCCTTAGTCTGGTCAGCTTCAGCACATTATTTTATCCCCTGGTTAGGACTTAAAAAAACCTTCTGAGAGAGTAACAATGAAAGAACCTGCAAGCCTGTAAGAGCTGGGAAGATCGTTAGCACCTGGTTAGGGCTAGAAAAAAACTTATTCAGAGCAGCTTCAGCACATTATTTTATCCCCTGGTTAGGACTTAAAAAAACCTTCTGAGAGTAACAATGAAAGAGCCTGCAAGCCGGTAAGAGCTGGGAAGATAGTTAGCACCTGGTTAGGGCTAGAAAAAAAACTTACTCGGAGCAAGTAGAGCAATGAAAAAAAATTCTGCAAAGACTTAGGGCTGGAAAAACATTCTTTGGAGAGAGTAACAATGAAAAAGCCTGCAAGGTAAGAGCTGGGAAGATCTGTTAGCACCTAGTTAGGGCTGGAAAAAAAAGCTACATTCGAAGTATAAGACACACCCAAATTTTCAGCCACTTTTAGGGAGGAAAAAGGTGCATCTTATACTCCGAAAAATACGGTATATACCGCTTCAGAGTGCTTTACAGCCCACTCTAAGCAGTTTACAGATTCAGCATATTTCCCCCAACAATCTGGGTCCTCAGAATACCTCATACTAATATATTTAAGGCAGAGACATAAGGTTGATAGAAAGATCAAGCAAGATCTTCTTCCTGAGGACTGCACCTTGTAAAGGAAAACAAATAAGACCAATCATTGCTTGCCATCTCTGTGAATAATGGCTCTTTTCTTGCACATTGTTAAACCACTGGATGATTAGTAGTTCAATTTAGTATTGCTGATTCAGTTGACCCTGCCAGAGTTATTGTTGCAATCTCTTTAGTTTTGATTTGCTTGTTTTAATTGTTTAATATTTAAACTAAGATGAGATGGTAATTACACTTTTTATTTAGTCAATGCCTTTTATATTTCAATAAATCACCCTCACTATGTGTTTCCTATAAAACCATGGCTGATCAATTTTTGACATGAGCAGCCAAAGGTTCTGCATTCTTAAAATGTCGCCATTGATCTCAGTAGGAGAGATTTAAGTGTACGATTCCTATTCAAAATCAATAGGACTTAACTTTGGCTGGATGGCCCCCTTAATTATAATCACAATCCAATGTCTTCCCATATTTCTATTTTCTATTGTTAATATAGAACCAGCCTCTAATTTGAGCTATGTTGCAGTCTTCGAAGAAAGTACCACATATATCTGGCTGATCAGGTTTGCAAAATACATTACTGCTGGAAACAATAAAGTGGAATGCATTATCATTTCTTTTTGGGACTACTATGGAAGAAAGAAACTCCCCATAGTACAACTCTCTTGGCTTACATTGTGCTAAAATACTGTAGGTAGGTTCTTTCTAAAATGATCTAAAATCTAAAATGACAAAAATGTGATGGTATCCAAAATGTACACAAAGTGTTAGAATATGAAAAATTTCAAAAAAAAGATAATATCTACAATTATGTAAAGCACACCTCTGTAGTAGGAACTTGGCCCATCAAGATCCAGAAGATCTTACTACCACCTGAGTATGAGCTAATAATGTGCTGCAGTTGCCAAAAAAGCCAATGCAAATCTGTCCTGCATCAACAGAGGAATAGCATCAAGATCATGAGAAGTGATAGTATCACTTTATACCTCAATAATGAGGCCAAACTTAGAATGCTGTGTCCAATTTTGGGCACCTTAATAAAAAAAAGTTACTGATACTCCAGAAAGTGTGCAAAGAAGAGCAACAAAGTTAATAAAGGGTCTGGAGACTAAACTCAGGGGTGGGCTGCTGGGGGTTCACAGGGGTTCAGGAGAACCTCTAGCAGTTCGGAGAACCCCCAAATCCCACTCTTGGCTGGCCCCACCCACCCCACCCCTCCCAGGAGTCCCCACATGGCCCATTTTGGATGCGTGCACGGAAGTTCAGGGAAGGTGAAAAACGGGCCTACCAGAAGTTCAGGAAGGCTGGAAACGGGCCTATTTCCGGCCTCCAGAAGGCCTCCGGAGTCTGGGGAGGCTATTTTCGCCCTCCCGGAGGCTCAAGGAAAGCTTCTGGAGCCAGGGGAGGGCAAAAACGCTCCCCCAGTGGTGCCGGAGGCCGACTAGGCCACAGCCACCATGGCCATGCCCAACTGGCCAGAGAACCCCTTGCTAAAACTTTTGAAGCCCACCCCTGACTAAACTGTATGATGAACAGTTGAGAAAGGGAGGTATGTCTAGTTCAGGGGTCAGCAACCCACTGCTCTGGAGCCACATGTGGCTCTTTCATCCCTCTCCTGCGGCTCCCTGCATCACAACCGCCAATGTGTGACACACGCTGGCACATAATTTATTGAGCTTTTCAACCCTTGGTAGACCAACCATAGATAAATCCAAGAAAAGAAAAGTTTCAGAAGAAAACAGAACATTTAATTCAACTACATATGCTAGTTATGTGGCCACTCAAGAAATAGTCAGGCAGGGGAAGGGTTTTGTGGCTCCCGGTATTTTCTTTTCTGTGGGAAACGGGTCCAAACGGCTCTTTGAGTGTTTAAGGTTGCCGACCCCTGGTCTAGTCTATCAAAGAGAAGGATTTATGGAGACATGATAACTGTCTGCTAGTTACTTGAGAGTTTGTGATAGAGGGGTTTAACTTATTCTCCAAAATATCAGAGGGCAGGACAACAAGCAAAGGGCTAAAGAGAGATCCAACTTAGAAATAAGGAGAAATTTTCTGACAATAAGAATTATTAATGAAAGAGTTTGCCTCCCAGACTTTTGAGTGCCCCGTTACTGGAGGTTTTCAAAAATAGACTGGACAATTTTTTGATTAGGATGGTATAAGGTCTCCTACCTTGAACAACGGGTTGGACTAGAACAGTGTTTCCCAAACTTTTGACATATGTGTACCCCTTCTATAATTTTCGTAACGCTGAGTACCCCTCATAAAAAACATATGCTTTAATAAAAATCAAAATATATTTATTTTTTATTTTTTTGGTACATATGCAAAATAAACGAAAGTTATATTATAAAGAACATTTATTTGATTCAATGAGAAGGATGAAATTGTTTATGTTGAGATGACAGATCATCATAATTTGGTTAGGGATAAAAATTGTATTTTATAAAAATAATCAAAATCAGTGGAACTTACTAAAGCACGATAACAGGCGCCCGGAACTAACTATTAAAGAAGTACGTTGTCTCTGTAACGAAGTGCAGTATATTCACGCTGTGTCACGCCTCACAAGACTGTCTAACCGTTAGATAACACTGCAATTCTCCGGCGTTTAAACAGCTCCACGGCCCAAAGTCAACTTTTAATGTTCCCGCAGTTTAAAAATGGCCGAACCTGAGCTGCGTGAAGGATGCGCAGAAGTTCCCGCCATAATGAGTTGCGATATGATGTACGATGGCCCCAGTTCCCATGTAAAAACTGTGATACACACCTATTTCTTTCCTTGTTCTGTGGGCGCAGCCAAGCACGGTGCAGTGGATATTCCCACGTGATCCAAACCAAACTCCGGTGCAACGCGTAACCCCACCAAACTCTTCCCGTACCCCTGGGGGTACGCGTACCACACTTTGGGAAACACTGGATTAGAAGACCTCCAAGATCCCTTCAAGCCCTTCTATGTTCTATATCTCCTGAATGGCTGTTTAATGGTAAATGGCTTTATTGCTCCACTTGTTGAGCCAGATTCTGAACAGTGACACATGGAGAAACTTCCTCTCAAGTGTCAATGGCCTCATAGGTTTTTGTGATTCAAGTTTCTTCAATTCTGTTGCTAAGTAACCGTAAGAAGCCACAGCCACAGCTTCAAGTCTGCTTAAATTGCAGCACCTTCAGCTGTGATTTTAAAAAATGCTCTGAAGTTCAGAATAAAGATGTGAATGGTTCTAGTAGTTGCTGGATTGAAGTACATTGATACATATTATAGATTAAACACTTCTCCTGAAGCCGTATGGCTTCTGATTTGTTAAACAAGGAAATATAAAACACCATAATCAAAGAGAGAAGATTTTATACTACTCAACCCAATGAAATCTTTCACCAAAGCACAGATAATTTTCAAGACAATCATCAAACATATATTTATGAGTGAATCACTGCACTATGGAATAAAAAAGTACATCACTTACAGTAGTAAAGATTGTAATACACTGCTATTATTACAACTTTATCAATATGAGCACAATGTCTCATATTGCCTGATACAATTCATATTTGGAAAAGCAAAAATCAAATTAGACATACGCACACATTTCTCTACCACTTAAAATTTGGAATGGGGATTCTAATCTTAGAACAAGAGGGAATGAAAGAAATTGTCACATGATTATCAGCTGATACCTCAATGTCTTAGACAGTCTACTATTATCACCTACTACCTCAGTTCCTATAGAGCAGGGGTGGGCAAACTATGGTTCTTTGAGGACCTGTGGACTTCAACTCCCAGAATTCCTGAGCCAGTCATGCATGCATGGCTGGCTCAGGAATTCTGGGAGTTGAAGTCCACAGGTCCTCAAAGAACCATAGTTTGCCCACCCCTGCTATAGAGCATAATTACTTTTTATTTAAAAATAAGAGTATATTTTCCCCATAATGTCTAGAATATTTTCTTTAAAACCGTTCACAGTTGCTTCAGAGTTTACTGATTTTTATTTGTTAACATATTTATTTGTAATTGTTAGGTCAGATTTAAAGTATACAATAACCACCTATATAAGACAAAAGAAATTAAAAAAGGACATAGTAGATTAAAAAATAACCAAATTACAGATATGTAGAATTTGAGGGGGAAAGGAAAGGAGAAAGGAGAAAGGAGAAAGGAAAGGAAAGGGAAAAAAATATTCACAGCTGCTGTTCATGGAGGTGGAACAAGCACTATAATCCAGCTGTGGGGTCTGTCAT
>JALIGW010000013.1:1582500-1627500 GCA_023053685.1 Diadophis punctatus similis
GAAATTATGAGGATTACCAACTTCCAACATGTCTCAGAACAAGCTGGTTGAGAATGAACTAATAATAAAAAAGTCAATGTGCAATGAAAAAAAACCCATACATAACAACAATTTATTGGTAAGCCTGAATGTGTACTCATTACTAGGAAAAAAAGTCTGTTAGGAGTCTGATAACAAAATAGTATTAACTTTATTGTGTGTTAAGATCATAAGAAGATGTTTGATTTCACAAAGCTGTAATAAATTATCTATGCATTTTAGTTGGACTAATTAAAAGAAAACCTGTAAATGGTTCATCAAATGATTCATTTTAAAGTAATGGAGAAAAATGCAGGATTCCTTAAATATTTAGACCCACATATTTTCATAAAACATAAACCCACAAAAATAACTTGATGAGATATTTTAACAAAATATATACTTCACTTTATGATTTAAATAACACCCCCCCCCAAATTATCATTTTTAGTATTTCAAATATGTCATTTTCTTTCAAAGCATAAAATTAAAAGACAATAGCAAGTTGCTCCAGCTGATTTTAGTTGCTGGTTCTGTCACAACTAAGCAACAGTGTTTGACATTTTACAAGGATTATACTGGCAATATTTTCTGCATGCAAAAGTGTTTCATCATTGTATCACATTTCTTCAAAAGAAAATAAACAGGATTAATTTTTTTTTGCAATGTATCATCCTGTCTGGTTGTGGACTTTTTACATATCCTGCCATTTTTTTCCTAATGCCTTTTACAATAAAATGTCTATTGCACTATAGTTAATTATGAGCAATAGACATAGTCAATGTAATGGGACCATTTTTGAGTAGATGTAAGGAAGGACAAACTTTCTAACTATGAGATGGTTATGAACACCACATTTCCTTTATTTACATCAATAGTAAAATTAAGACAGTGATAACCCTTCTTTATTTATTTATTTTATTTTATTTTGTGAGATTTATATACCGCCTCACAGTGCGAACACTCTCTAAGCGGTTTACGCCAGTAAGCAATGTATATTTATATTGCCCCCAACAATCTGGGTCCTCATTTTACCTACCTCAGAAGGATGGAAGGCTGAGTCAACCTTGAGCCGGTGAGATTTGAACCGCTGACCTGCGGATCAGTGTCAGCTAAAGTGGCCTGCAGTACCTGCCTCTAACCGCTGCGCCACCTCGGCTCTATGTAATAATTATCTCACCTTATAAAGGTGGAACATATAAAGAGGTGGAAATGCTGTGGAGAAATATTTTACCAATGGAGAAATATTTTATGAACTTGGAGAAGTTATCTTTCATTAGAAAGGGAAGGAAGGAAGGAAGGAAGGAAGGAAGGAAGGAAGGAAGGAAGGAAGGAAGAAGAAGAGAAAAGAAAAAAGAAAAAAGAAAAAAGAAAAAAGAAAAAAGAAAAAAGAAAAAAGAAAAAAGAAAAAAGAAAAAAGAAAAAAGAAAAAAGAAAAAAGAAAAAAGAAAAAAGAAAAAAGAAAAAAGAAGAAAAAAGAAAAGAGAAAAAAAAGAAAAGAAAAAAAGAAAAGAAAAGAAAGACTTTCCATCTCCTCCCCAGTTCCTCCTTTATGTCCTGATACTTCTCCATATTCCTTTTTTCCTGATGTTGCTGTCAATGGGCACTTCTCGTCCATCACCCGGCTGTCTTTGGTCCTTGTCTACTACCACAATATTTGGCTGCTTGACTAGCCTGCCTTCTGTATCAGGAAATCCCACAAGAGAAGACCTTAGCTTTCATATTCTCCATGACTTTCAGTGGGATCTCCCATCTTGACTTGGGAGAGTCTGTCCCATATACTATATAGATATTCTTGTACAAAATAAAAGCTACTTGGTCATGCTCTATAAATCTTTCCTTTTGAACAGTGTTGCTAAACAGGTTCAGACAAATATACTTTGAAGTCTTCATGTTAACTGGGAGATCATAGTCCCATGATGGCGAACCTATGGTATGCGTGCCACAGGTGGCATGCGGAGCCATATTGGAAGGCACGTGAGACGTTGCCCTATGTCAGTTCCAGAGCACATGTGCGTGCTGACTAGCTGATTTTCAGCTTGGGGAAGGCCGTTTTTGCCCTCCAGAGGCTTCCCTGAAGCCTCTGGAGGGTGAAAAATGGCTCAACAGACAAACCAGAAGTTTGGAAAAATGGACTTCTGGTTTGCCCGTTGGGCCATTTTTTGCACTCCGGAGGCTTCAGGGAAGTCTCCTGAAGCCTGGGGATGGCGAAAAATGGCCCAACGGCCAACCGGAAGTTCATTTACTTCTGGTTGGCCCATTTGGCCATTTTTTGCCATCCCCAGGCTTCAGGAGTCCAGAGGCTTCAGTGAGGCCTGTGCTCATGTGCAGGGAGCAGCGGGGGGGGGGGTTGTGCGCATACGTGGGGGGGCAGCGGGGGGTTGTGTGCATGCACAGGGGGAGGGCATGGGTGTGGGCATGTACACATGTGCTAGCGCTCGTGCACACACCCTTTTGGCACGCGAGCCAAAAAAGGTTCGCCATCACTGTCATAGTCATTTCAAGAAACAATGTCCATCTCCTGCAGTAGATGATACTTTTATCAGCTGCCAAACCAAAACTGATTCTGTGCTTAATATGACACAAATAATTCATTTCATTTGGCATATGCTGCTTCTGTTCAAATAGCTATATGTCTGCAATTTTTTCTTGCAATTCTTTTACAAAAGTCAGCATAAAGAAAGAGGAGTAAATAGGATCTATTTTATATATATGCAAATGAATAATTCATTTGAGTGCTTCACAAATAATACGCAATCATTTTCTCCTTGGAAAATGCAGAATTTACTTTATTTCTTTATTCATGCATGTATAATGTTCATATTTATTGGTTAGAAAATGATATATAAAAAGCTGCCACAAGGAATGCCAACCTGAATATCAATTTACTGTGAATCCAGAGATATTTAAAAACAAACAAACCAGAATAAAAATCAGAATAGTTTTGTTGAACCATCTGGAAAGTGCAGTCCAAAACCACATTCCTTGTTATTATATTTCATTTTCCTTATTTATTTGCAGGTTGACAATAGACTTCCATAATGGTCATGGGATCTGTTATAATTACAATATTGGATTTACAATTAATGACACTGTCACGATGTGAATATATTGCCAGTTGAGCTTCTGTGCTATATTTCTTAGTTTTCTATTATATTTCTAGATCTACTGTATGTTCTAATTAGCAGATATGTGACATGTATTACTGCGCATGTGTGCATTCCAGGAGTTTGTCTCCTCCTTCCTTCCTTCTTCTCCTGCAAGCCTCGCCCGAGGCAGATGTGAATTCTTAGCTGAGACAATGTAGCTTATTAAGGTTTTTGTTTTGTTACTTTTATACTGAAATAAATATTTTGTTAATTAGCATTAAATCTCGGTTTTATTTTCTAAGTAAGAATGACATCAAGGGAACAAGATCTATACATCGCCTCGATAGGAATAAATTCCTATCCCGTCAGCCACCACTAAAAGTGGTGCTTTTAATGAACCAGTTTTGTGTAATTACAAAACTCCCTTCTAAATTGTGTAACAGGTACATTACTTTATTTTGCAAAAAAAAATTCTTGAAGTTTAAAAAACTGGTGAAAAGCACTTACAGGTAGTCTGCGACTTATGACCACAATTGAGTCTTTTTGTTAAGCAAGATGCTTATTAAGTAAACTTTGCCCCATTTTACTGCCTTTCTTACCACAGTTGTTAAGTGTGAAAAACGGTCATTAATTACTTTTTTTAGTACCGTTGTAATTTCAAACAATCACTAAATAAATGGTAGAGGAAGTTGAGGACTATGTATACTTAAACAAGAATAACTATCAGGTGAGATGCCTATGTGATTCATTCCAAATATATGTTTAGTCTTATTATTGGGCAAAAGTATTGAACAATGATATAAAACATGCCTACTTCTTCTTTGTTGTCCAAAATGTCCATTTTGAATTGAAACTTAATAGATATATTGAAGTCTTCTATCCAAGTAGCTGGTATTTGTGGATATGGAAACTCCAGGATTCCTATGTCCCTTTCCTGCACCCTTGCCCAGATCCTCAAAATTTACCTAGAATTAAATTTCCCTGTCTCTGTACTACACATGAAAATAAGTATAAAGTATATATAATGCCTATTGTTCTAAGAGAGAGAGAGAAAAAGAGAGACATTTATTATTTCCTAAAGATAATCTATGAAATGGGGGAATGAAAATTTATACATATTTTATATAGCAATAGTACTTAGACTTATAAACTGCTTCACAGTGCTTTTTACAGCCCTGTCTAAGCGGTTTACAGAGTTTACAGCCTATTGACCCCAACAATCTGGGTCCTCATTTTACCGACCTTGGAAGGATGGAAGGTTGAGTCAACCTTGAGCCTGATAAAATTTGAACTGCCAAATTGCAGGCAGCCTGCAGTCAGCAGAAGTAGCCCGCAGTACTGCATTCTAACCACTGTGCCAACACGACTCATGTACTTTTGTCTAACATACTTTGTCCCTAGCAATTTTCCATAACATCTTGCATTTTTTTGTATATATTTTATCCCTTTACTAGTATAACCTATGTTGGACAGTTCCTTCCTTTCTTCTTCCCTTCACCCCTCCCAACCTCCCTCCCTTCTTCCCTTCTTCCCTTCTTTTCCATCTGAAGAACTGCATCACTAAAATATGAGCACTGCAAAATTTAATGGATAGTCACATACTGTATTAATTTGTATATTGGTTGGAAAAGTATAACATTAATAGGAAACTATTAGAATGTGGCCTGGCTTATTTTCTTTCCCATAACTTATATAATTCTATTCTCAACACCATCACTTTCAACTCTGTCCTATTTTCTATCAACTGCTCATGAAGGTTAACATTTATCTATAGATCACCAGTTCGGAAAATTAAGATTGTTAAACAGACTGAACCCCAATAATCTAAGCCTTAAATGTATTACAGTCTCCAAAATAAACTTCAATGAGATTTTAACCTGGCTTTGGATTTGTTTATGTGTTTTCTGTTTCTAAATAAACAGATTTATTTTACAAAATAAACACACTGATTTTACTTATTTCTCCAGCAATTCCGCTGAGAGTTAAGGAAGTGACCAGAAAGGCAATTATAAAGACTAGGTAACTTGAATGTCCTACTTAGTTTGAAAACATTTCCTAGCAAGTTTTGCTTTCTTTTCTTTCTTTCTTTTTTAAATCTTGTTTGGTAATTCATAAAATAAAGGTCAAACATAACATCAACAAACCACAGCATCTTATGAGAGAGACTGTTTATTAGAAGTAATACCAACTTTTGAAACTTCCCAACATCAGCAGCTGCTGATGTTTCTGGCTTGCCTGCTCACTCCCTTCTACAACTGTATGTTTTATAACAATTTTAAATATTGTGTATTTTATTTAAGTCAGTATGGAATACCAACATAGGAGCTATAACATACCTTGACAATTTGTGCAGACTTGATTAAACAGACTAGATAATATTCCTTGTGAAGGCATTAAGAAAGAATTAATATTATTATTATAGTTTGTTTCACATATAGCTAGCTGTTCACACTGGATTTGGCATTTTTGTCCACTTATCAAGTCCTTTCCAAGGACTTAAGATAGGCAAATGTAGATGTTTTTGCTGTTACAGATATCATCACAGGATGTAGGCTGTTCTGAGTAAAGCTGCCTTTTGCAATTAACTGATGGTAAATTTGATAGTACCAATGGTGTTTTAGTCATGCTCCAATTATTTTGGGATTGCATCAGGGGCGGGTTGCTTACTTACTGGTGTCGGTGCGCTGCGCATGCATCTCCACATTTTGGGGGTGCGCGCACTTGCTATGCGCATGCCCCCCTCACGCGATTTTGCTTCTGCGCATGCGCGGAAGCAAAATCTCACTGAAATCTCATGAGGGGACATGCGCGCATGCGAGATTTCAGTGAGATTTTGCTTCCGCGCATGCGCAGAAGCAAAATCTCAAAGAAATCTTGCACGCATGCATATCCCCTCGCAACATTTTGGCGCGATTTTGCTTCCGCGCATGCGCAGAAGCAAAATTGCCCAAAAATTCACCAAAAAAGGTGGTGACACGCACGACCGACTGGCGGAGAGGGCTTCAGAGCGGTCGTGTGCAAATTGCACAATCGGCCGCTCCCTACTGGAGCTATGCACCAGACAGCTCCAGCAGGAACCCACCTCTGGATTGCATCCAAGGCACCTATTACTAATGGTACCATCTTTCCTTTCTTTGTCACAGTCATTCTATTGCTATTTGCAGGTTTTTGTATTTTGTTACCTTCTACAGTTCCTTTTCTTCTATTCTGCTGTCTCCACCTACTGTCACATCCACTATCGAGACTTTTTTTGTCTTTCTTATCGACAGTCGTTAAGTCTGGGGTGTTATGAGGCAGATTCTGGTCTGTCTGAATTCTAAAGTCCCAAAACATTTTAGCTTCTTCATCTTCTATTACTTTCTCTATTTTATGGTCCCACCAGTTCTTGCTTGCAGGCAAATGTTATTTCTTGCAGTTCTGCCAATGCACCATTGTTGCTACTTTGTCACACTGTTGTTTGTAGTCAGTTGTGTTGTTGTTGTTGTTGTTGTGTTGTTATTATTGTTGTTATTATTGTTGTTATTATTGTTATTGTTATTGTTATTATTATTATTATTATTATTATTATTATTATTATTATTATTATTATTATTATTATTATTATTATTATTATTATTATTATTATTATTATCTTTTATTAATTAAACATGAAACTCAGTCAACTGAACATTTAAAAATGTATCACAAATATCATTGACTGGCTCTGATGGTTGATACGAGTTGCTGCCAGCGTCCTAGGTATCGACCAAGTATCTTCTTAAAATGTACGGTGTTCCGAGTAGCGCAGTCTTTTGCAGTTCCGCTGGTGTCATTGCAGGAAGCTGCAATTTCTTGATGTACTTTGTAAAATTCTTGGACATGGTGCCAAGTGCCCCGATGACAATGGGTATCACTGTTACATGTTTCATCCATAATCACATAGTTTCGATGGCCAGGTCGCGATATTTCATGATTTTTTCCAGCTCTTTTTCTTCGACTCTGGCATCTCCTGGTACTGCAATGTCTATTATTATTATTATTATTATTATTATTATTATTATTATTATTATTATTATTATTATTATTATTATTATTATTATTATTATTATTATTATTATTATTAGCATCAGCATCAGCATCAGCATCAGCATCAGCATCAGCATCAGCATCAGCATCAGCATCAGCATCATCTGCACAGTCAGCCAGATATTCAGACTGGGTTTGGCATTTTTGTCTACCTATTGAGTCCATATCGAGGACCTGGGATAGGCAAATCTGGATGTTTGACGGTGTTACAGATATCGTCGCAGGATGGAAGCTGTTCCAAGTAAAGCCGCCTTCTGCAATTGACTGATGGAGAATTTGTCAATGCCTATGGTGTTCAAGTGGTGCTCCAGTTGATTTGGGATTGCACCCAAGGCGCCTATTACTAATGGTACTACCCTTGCTTGCCTTTGCCACAGTCATTCTTTCTATTTGTAGGTCTTTGTATTTTGTTATCTTCTCCAATTCTTTTTCTTCTATTCTACTGGCTCCAGGCACTGCCACATCCACTGTCCAGACTTTTTTGCCTTTCTTATCGAGACAATTGTTAAATCCCAGGTGTTATGTGGCAGGTGCCTGTCTGTTTGAATTCTAAACAATAACATTAGCATTAATTTGTAGCATCCAGTTGCTTCTTGGAGGAGAGACAACAGAACAGAATATATTGCATATATTGTTTGCAAACATCCACACACCCCAATCTCTGTACAGGTAGTCCTCGATTTACATAAGTTCATTTAGTGACTGTTCAAAGTTACAACAGCACTGAAAAAAGTGACTTATAACCATTTTCACACTTATGGACATTACAGCACCCCCATGGTCATGCAATCAAACTCAGACATTTGACAAGTAACTCATATTTATGATGGTTGCAGTGTGATAACTTTTTGCAAGGGATCTGACAAGCAAAATCAATGGGGTAGCCAACTTGACTTAACAATCGTGTTATTAACTTAACAACTCCAATGATTCACTTGCCAGTTGGGGCAAGAAAGGTTGTAAAATTTATTTATTTATTATTTATTAATAAAATTTCTATGCCGCCCAACTCCCAGGGGACTCTGGGCGGTTCACAAGAAGTAAAATATATATATTTAAATTAAAAAAACAATTTAAAAACATATTTAAAATACAATCCATTCACACATACATACATGGGCCGATCATTGGGCAAAAATGGGGCAAAATTCACTTAGCAACAGAAATTTTGGGCTCAATAATGGTTGTAAGTTGAACATTAATTGTACTCTATTTAATAGAAATGAATGTGCTAGGTTTTGTTTTGTTCTGATTTATTTTATTATTATTTGTATCCCACCTTTATTATTTATTTATTATATTCATATACATAAAATTGGGTCTCTGTAAACTGAACTAAACCAGCTGACCATTTTATTACAAAAAAATAGAGGATAATGCATATTCAAAATACAAGTGGATTGCCAGTCTGTTTAATTTCTTTTTTTAAAACAGGGATTGCCAATAATTACAGGCTCATGACTCATTTGAGTAAATTTATCTCTCTCTTTTTTGCCCAAAATTATTAGAAAGGAGTGCCTTCAGTACAACAAAAACTTACTAGGAGAAATTTTAAATGGAAAAAAATCATCCTATTGATACCAACAGAAACCTTTTCTCCTAAACATTCAAAGTGTGTGTTTGATGCAGTTGATTTTACTTCTAGCTTTGATGAAAAATGAAATAGTCCTTCACCTCTGCTGATTGTATTTATGACAGAGTTCATTCTGCCATTCTATTCATCAAAAGAGTTGTTGGCTTACTATGTAGTTCAGCTCTAAACAGCATTGCTTATTGAAAAATAAGGCAGCCATAGCTGAAGTGGCTGAAAACCTCAGAAAACAAGAAATAATGTCAGAAGTAAAATAATAATGATAATAATAAAAGGAGTTTGGGGACTAAGTCAAATCTTTCCCCTACTTATACTGTACTTATTTATTTATTTTATAAACATACATGACCACTCAATTTGCAAAGAAAAGAATTTGAAGGGACATTTTATAAGTCAGAGTTTGCTAAAAATTAGGAACAAAAATTAGGGAATCCCAAAGGTTCTTTTTCAGGAGGCAACTGGACTTTCTTGTTTTTTCTTTGAAGACGTTTCACTTCTCATCCAAGAAGGTTCTTCAGCTCTGATAGGATAGTGGGAAATGTAAGGATTTATACTCCTTGAAGACAGCTGGTCATTTATATCCTTTTAGAGGGTCGTTGAATCACTTGGAGGTTTATCTGTGTCTTCAGGGTCACCCAAGTAGTGCTCCTGGTTCCTGAAGTCTGCAATTTTTCTCTGGAAATCCATTCCTACTTCCACACCATTCAAAGGGTGCTCATCCCAAATTGTATAGCTAAAAGTCTGTAGAGATTCTCCATCATCCAGGTCATGGTTGTCCCAAAGGTGATTTTTCAGAAGCCAACTGGACTTTCTTGTTTTTTTATTTGAAGACTTTAGGAACAGTCATGTTTTTAAGGCTTTCCAGAATGCCAGCACAATCAGGGCCAACCACATTTTCAAGGATGTGGTGTTCCTGGAGGAAGGTACTCCAACTTATGGTATGGAAGGAACCACTGCAACCTTCAGCTGATTGCTAGTTCAGCAGTTCAGCTGTTCAAATCTCACCAGGCTCAAGGTTGACTCAGCCTTCCATCTTTCCGAGGTGGGTAAAATGAGGACCCAGATTGTTGGGGGCAATATGCTGAACTCTGTAAACTGCTTAGAGAGGGCTGAAAAGCACTATGAAGTGGTATATAAGTCTAAGTGCTATTGCTATTGCTATTTTCTCTTGCAGGATCAGAGAGGTAAACGGCATCTTTATGTATCCAGAAAAGTTAGCTATTATTAAGGAAGGCTCAAGCTTATTTCCTTTGTTATCCGTGGAGGTTGGAGCTAGCATTCAGATAGGGTTGTCCTCGTCCAATCACATCGAGGGCTGAGTCTGTCAATCAAATTGCAGCTCCGTCGGCCCTGCTTCCCAGCTTAGACTCAGTCTTCAGTCACGTGGTTTTTAGAGATCCTTCTGACTGCTAGCTTTAATTGGACTTTATCTTACTTACATAGTTATCAAATTACCATCATCTATTATCAACATTAACTGTGAGTTATTCTTCCTGCCTATTGAGACATCGGAAGGCAGGGAGATAAGATGTGTAAGCATGTACCGTATGTATGTGTACTGTATGCGTGTGTGTATATGTGTGTGTGTGTGTGTGTGTATAGCAATAGCAATAGCACTTTACTTATATACCGCTTCATAGTGCTTTACAGCCCTCTCTAAGCGGTTTACAGAGTTCAGCATATTGCCCCCAACAATCTGGGTCCTCATTTTACCGACCTCAGAAGGATGGAAGGCTGAGTCAACCTTGAGCCTAGTGAGATTTGAACAGCTGAACTGCTGAACTAGCAGTCAGCCTGCAGTCGCAGCATTTAACCACTGCACCACTTCAGTTCACATATATATGTGTGTGTGTGTGTGTGTGTGTGTGTGTGTGTGTGTGTAGCATTTTTTGCTGATAAATGAAAATAATGGGAGACTAATATAGATCTATTTCGAGCTACTTAGCTCTCATCAGATAGCCATACCCTTTACACACAGACACAGACACAGACACAGACACAGACACAGACACAGACACAGACACAGACACAGACACAGACACAGACATATATATATATATATATATATATATATATATATATATATATATATATATATATATATATATATATGTGTGTGTGTGTGTGTGTGTGTGTGTGTGTGTGTGTGTGTGTGTGTGTGTGTGTGTGTGTGTGTGTGTGTGTGTGTGTGTGTGTGTGTAACATTTTTTGCTGATAAATGAAAATAAAGGGAGACTATTATAGATCTATTTCGAGCTATTTTGCTCTCGTCAGATAGCCATACCCGTAGTGGGAATTGAACCTGGGCAGTCTGCTTGAAAGTCAGAAGATTAACCTCTGAGCCACAAGGTTCTGTTCCCAATCAGCTCTTCACCAGGAAAGGGTTATATGTTTATTCTGTCGAGTCATCCTGGTGTATGGAAGGAAACATCACAGCTTCCTTTTGCCTTTCAGCCCCTCCTGGGACCATCCAGGCAGTTTTCTATAGTCGACAAACTATATTGTCTATATGTGTAACATTTTTTGCTGATAAATGAAAATAAAGGGAGACTATTATAGATCTATTTCGAGCTATTTTGCTCTCGTCAGATAGCCATACCCGTAGTGGGAATTGAACCTGGGCAGTCTGCTTGAAAGTCAGAAGATTAACCTCTGAGCCACAAGGTTCTGTTCCCAATCAGCTCTTCACCAGGAAAGGGTTATATGTTTATTCTGTCGAGTCATCCTGGTGTATGGAAGGAAACATCACAGCTTCCTTTTGCCTTTCAGCCCCTCCTGGGACCATCCAGGCAGTTTTCTATAGTCGACAAACTATATTGTCTATATGTGTAACATTTTTTGCTGATAAATGAAAATAAAGGGAGACTATTATAGATCTACTTCGAGCTATTTTGCTCTCGTCAGATAGCCATACCCGTAGTGGGAATTGAACCTGGGCAGTCTGCTTGAAAGTCAGAAGATTAACCTCTGAGCCACAAGGTTCTGTTCCCAATCAGCTCTTCACCAGGAAAGGGTTATATGTTTATTCTGTCGAGTCATCCTGGTGTATGGAAGGAAACATCACAGCTTCCTTTTGCCTTTCAGCCCCTCCTGGGACCATCCAGGCAGTTTTCTATAGTCGACAAACTATATTGTCTATATGTGTAACATTTTTTGCTGATAAATGAAAATAAAGGGAGACTATTATAGATCTATTTCGAGCTATTTTGCTCTCGTCAGATAGCCATACCCGTAGTGGGAATTGAACCTGGGCAGTCTGCTTGAAAGTCAGAAGATTAACCTCTGAGCCACAAGGTTCTGTTCCCAATCAGCTCTTCACCAGGAAAGGGTTATATGTTTATTCTGTCGAGTCATCCTGGTGTATGGAAGGAAACATCACAGCTTCCTTTTGCCTTTCAGCCCCTCCTGGGACCATCCAGGCAGTTTTCTATAGTCGACAAACTATATTGTCTATATGTGTAACATTTTTTGCTGATAAATGAAAATAAAGGGAGACTATTATAGATCTATTTCGAGCTATTTTGCTCTCGTCAGATAGCCATACCCGTAGTGGGAATTGAACCTGGGCAGTCTGCTTGAAAGTCAGAAGATTAACCTCTGAGCCACAAGGTTCTGTTCCCAATCAGCTCTTCACCAGGAAAGGGTTATATGTTTATTCTGTCGAGTCATCCTGGTGTATGGAAGGAAACATCACAGCTTCCTTTTGCCTTTCAGCCCCTCCTGGGACCATCCAGGCAGTTTTCTATAGTCGACAAACTATATTGTCTATATGTGTAACATTTTTTGCTGATAAATGAAAATAAAGGGAGACTATTATAGATCTATTTCGAGCTATTTTGCTCTCGTCAGATAGCCATACCCGTAGTGGGAATTGAACCTGGGCAGTCTGCTTGAAAGTCAGAAGATTAACCTCTGAGCCACAAGGTTCTGTTCCCATTCAGCTCTTCACCAGGAAAGGGTTATATGTTTATTCTGTCGAGTCATCCTGGTGTATGGAAGGAAACATCACAGCTTCCTTTTGCCTTTCAGCCCCTCCTGGGACCATCCAGGCAGTTTTCTATAGTCGACAAACTATATTGTCTATATGTGTAACATATATATATATATATGTGTGTGTGTGTGTGTGTGTGTGTGTGTGTGTGTGTGTGTGTGTGTGTATGTGTGTGTGTGCATGTGCATGTGCATGTGCATGTGTGTGATTTACACAATATGTACTTAATTCTGTTTTGCTAATAATTTCTAGACCATCTGTGATTTACATTTCTAGAGAAAAAAAATGAAGTAATTACAAGTTTTCTATCTGCAAAGTTCTTAAACATTTAATGAGAATTTACATGATTGTCAATACTTACATTCAACTGATTGCCATGGTTACAGAATATTAAATTAATTAATCCATAAGCGTCAGGGGACATGGGATATATTCAACCAGTGTGTATTATTGTTCTTTATACAATAAATCCAGTTAATGATAAAGCCCAAACTTTTTAAAGAATGTTTGTGCTACCCTTTTTACTGATTAAGTCAACATGCTCAAAATGACCAAATGATGAAAGAATAAAAATGATTTATTATTTTTTTAAAATCTAAATTTTGCATTTAAAAAGTTACCAATTATACTCTCACATTTATAGGTAAGTCTGGAAGACCCTTTGAAAGATAATATGGAACATTACTGGCATAGTTAATGGCATTGAAATTTTGAGAAGTATCAATATGTGGATGCTAAACAAGATAAATTCTTCCTATGTGTTTGTCTTCTAAAATCAATCTAAAGAGCTCTTGAAATTTTGTTTTGGCTTTAAATTCAGCGATCGGTTTGTGTTAATTTGTTAATTCTCCAATACCATTCAATCTTGTAGATGGACAAAGTCAGCACTGTCTAATGTATGTCTACTTAGAAATGCATCCAAATTCAATACTCTGGGTCTTATTTTGAGTTTAGAAGGTAACTTCTATGTGCTGTTAGTAAGATTTACTCTTACTGCATTGATTCATTTCAATTTCAATGTATTAAGGCAAACAGATCCAAAAGAGCAAGAGAAAGTCTAAAGCAGACATACAATATATACATGTATATCACAGGTGGGTTCTAACTTAGCTCACCGCCGGTTCACTTCCTCCCATGCCACGTGGATGCGCACACTTTTTGAACGTGCATGTGCATGCACAGTGCCAAAAACTGCTTCTGTGCATGTGCAGAAGCAAAAAAAACAAAAATAAGATGGCACCGCCTATGGCACCTCCAAAGAACCAGTTCAAGGGCATGGCCAGCTGGCGATCACTCCCAGTTCGGCAAGCGCGGGGAAATTCCTGCTACCGGTTCTATAGAACCGGTCTGAACTGGGAGCAACCCAACTCTGATGTATACAAACATACACAAACAAACTCATGCAGACATCAAATGGATCTCTTGCCACTCTATAGTAGATAACAAAATGTTGTAATGTTATATAAAAAATCCTTGTCTGGAAGAATAAATTAAGCATAGCAATCATCTGACTGTTTGTTAGAAGAGGGAAAATAAAATTAAGGCATTTTGCCCTGTGTTATATAAAACATAAAAGAACAACTGTGATTGATTCAATAATCTCTGTACCATCCATAATCAGATACCATTCTATAGGGACATTATATCTGACCTGTAGTGGTAAGAGCAGATCACAATGTGCTCTTGCAAAGACCCATCATTATAGTTTATGTACGGGAACAGCACATGAACATAGAAAGCCATAATGCTTTAATTAACTATTTTGACATCTTACAGAAGTTGGGTAACTTGTTCAGATTATACACTGCCAACCAGTTTCTAGCAATTGTTGCACAATCGTATTTGAGGTTACATAGAGCAATCAGGGGAAAATACTTTCTGCTTGTGGGTTTCTTCTTAATAGGTGGAAAGCTAACACTTAAAATGGATGGAGCAACCCAGTATTTGGATTGCCCTACTATCCACACATTCAATCAGAATGTGCCTTGCTGAATATCCATTTTTCTGTGTCCTATAATCTGGAACAAGATAAAATAGTTTTATGCAACATCTTTCAGCTATTTAAATAGTGTATCATATGCTATTATTAGTCACATGTCTAGTGTTCATAGCTATCCAGATGCTTATCCTTTGACCAAAAATTGATTATTATTGATTATTATTGATAGAACACTCTAAATCACAGGAAAAAATAAGAGTCAATTACCTGCTGCAGAGAAAAGAAATTGGATTAAGCTTCACATTTAAACTCTCAAATTTTTTCAAAGTTAACAAATACTTGGATTGGATGGAGACAGATACTATATGTGTTTAAATACCAATCTTCTGTAATCAAAAACTTAATTCCTTCATCACCAGTTTTAGTTGTTATGACAATTTCTTTCCGTCTGTTTGCATAAGATTTAGTTCCTGGACCCTTGATTTTCTTTGTGTTTCTTTTTTGACCCCATTCCAATTTCTCTAAATCATACTTAAAGTGTGGTGTCTATAATTGGACATACTCTACAAAAGCATAATATAGAAAGATTTATTTCTAAAGATCTGGAAATTGTATAAATAATATGTACTGTAGATGATCCATGCTAAAGTCATCTTCCATGGTTGCACTCACTTTTTTCCAGATGCTACATTCTACCATGAAAAGTCTTTTTTTTATTTTTTATTTTATTTTATTTTTTATTTTTTATTTTTTATTTTTTATTATTTTTTATTTTTTATTTTTTATTTTTTATTTTTTATTTTTTATTTTTTATTCATTCATTCATTCATTCATTCATTCATTCATTCATTCATTTATCTACCCATCTTGCTGCAAGACAATTCTGAATGAATTAAATGTACTGAGTGAATCATCCCAAAACTACACCCCTGCACATCTCAGTATCAGTAATCCCCAAATAAAATTAACTAACAAATATTGTACTGGTACAAAGACAATATATCTCAATTAAGTGCTCGATCTCTTGAATTAAGTGGCTTTTCTCAGCTATTTCAATCATTTCCAACTGTATATCTTGGTCCTTTGACTGCAAGGCAAAGTCCTAAAATAAAATTACTTAACAAATATTAGACTGGTGAAAAGGCAATATATCTGACATGTACAGCTCTTTTAACTCTCTCTTTCTTTTGGAGTCCTGTAGCCCAAGGATCATGTCACCGATTTCCACTGAGAGACCAAAGAAATAATAAATGTTATGCTTTCAGAAATACATTATTATTGTTCAGTTATGTATTTGAATTTAATAGCTGCCCAACTCCAATGAACTCAACAGAACAACAGAAAACATAAAAGGCAGATAATGCACTCTAATTCACAGAATAAATATATAAATAGACTTAGGGATATTTTTAAACCCAGGCACTTGAATAAAGGCACATTTTCAAAGAGCAGCTCAAAATTGTATATGATACTGTACTCTACGTTTAAACAGCTTAGAAATATGTTCGAACATTCAGCAAAGTGTGAAATCTGTTCTACATATCAGTTTTGATCCATATGCCAATCAAGTGAAATAAGCTGGGCATTTTATATAAGAACACACAAATCTTGGTATTATTCTACATGCATAGTGTTTTCTAATTAAAGGATTTATCTGATGCTGAAGTATTTGTAGTAAATGAAGGGCAATAGACAGTGAAATATAGGAGATATAATTCCAGATGTGGATAATACAAGCTATCATATCGCTACAGAAACTGATAGATGTTTGGTTATAATAAACCATACTACTCATAGGAAGATGTGAATTGGAATCATTTAGTTCAGACTCAATGACAAAATAACTGGCCTGTCCTCACTACAAGTTAGTCTGTGTGTAGTTTGACATGCAGCTAAATCCACCTATCCTCCAATAAAACAGACCATGTGCATAGAACTGAATGCTTAATTGAAAGAACAGGATATGGTGAAACTGGGGAAAATGGGGATACATACAATGAGAACCAATACAAGATAGACAGTATTGAGTTACTGCTGAACATAACAATTAATAAATACAAGCAATTTAAATCTCACCAGCGATGCTCTGTGTGTGGGATGTGGGTTTGTGCTTGGATGACCATGTGCGACAGATTAAGCTGGATTCTTCTTTGTGCTCCAAATGCTAAAGGAAATGGAGTCTGGCTTCCCAGCATGCACTTATTTGAGAGTGCGGGCTGATGGGTAAAGGGGTGGGGTCAACCTCAAACAATATACTTGGCATTCATCTCTCTGGCCACTAGATGGGACTAGAGGGCAACAACAGTATATAAAGATCACATGTTGGGGCATATTTGTCCCTCCGGCCACTAGATACAACAGTATATAAAGGTTATATGCTGGGGCATGACAATAACATTGCTCAGCAACTTCTGACAGCAAAACACATGCAGCTGAAATAAACTGCAGCAACCTTTTGGCTTGCCAGGACCACATTAAATGAAGAAAAAATAGCTTAGGCCACATATAAAACATAACTAATAATATTAATTATAAAAATGATAATGTTTTAACATGATAATGTTAAAAGTTTACAATCTTGTGTGGCTGCATTACTACCTATCCAAGACACAACTGCTCTAAAGCATCACTTTGTCTATTTGGTCATAACATGTTTATTTCTTTGTTTCCCTTAAACCTCAAGAGGCTGTTGTGTTAATCACATTTGGTTTTCCCAGTTTCCCTTGAAACAGTTGCTTTTTGAAACAAGGACCTCATGAAGACCATTGTTTCAACCCTACTCTTAAATCTTTTATGCCCTTCCTCCTGGAATACCATATTGCCAAAAAGCAGAGCAGCATGTGAAACACTAACCCAGAATTCTAACTGAGATATTAATGTGGCATTGTTTGTTGAATGATGGCCAACAATTTATTTACATTTCCTATTTCTTAACCACTCATCTCCTTCGGAGAAGGGCTCTGATATGCATTTTCTGATAAAAAAGAAAAATCATTCTGGTAAGCATTTTCCTATTAATTTCTTAATATGTTTTTCATTCATAGTATATTGAAACAAAAACATTGTAGTATGATCTCAGAGCATCAACTGTTTGATTGCTAATTAATAAAATCATATGAATTCCTACTTGACTATCTAGTACAATGGTCGCTAACCTTTTTCTCATTGTGTGCCAAAAGTGCGCGCGCATGTGAAAGCCCCGTGTGCCCCGCCTCCCCATGCATGCACATGCAACCCCCCATGCTCCCCCATCCATGCGCACATGATCCCCCCCATGCTTCCCCACCCCCTCCAGACAGCCTCCGGAGCCCAGGAAGGCCATTTTCGCCCTCCTGGAGGCTTGAGGAAAGCTTCCGGAGCCTGGGGAGGGCAAAAAATGGACCTCCCAGAAGTTCCAGAAGTCTGGAAATGGGTCTGTTTCCGGCCTCTGGAGCCTGGGGATGCGCCCCGCCCTTTGTGCATGTGCGGCAGATACCCGAAAATCAGCTGGCCGGTGAGAGGCACACGCTCATGTGTGGTGGAGCTGAGCTGAGTGACAGCTTGTGTGCCCGCAGAGAGGGCTCTGCGTGCCACCTGTGGCACGTGTGCCATTGGTTTGCCATCACGGATCTAGTACATCTAGTACATCTGTGTTGTTTTCCTGGCAAATGAATGAAGTGGTTTTATATTTCCAACTTCCTGGTTCAACTCTATAATGCTGGGAAATTCTGGGATGACCTTTGCCAAGTACTAACCAAATCTGATCCTGATTAGCTTTTTCAATATCAGTTGAAATTCAGCTGATGCTTTGATCTATTATGACATTAACTTGACACATAGTCAGAAATACAACCATATATATAGGAATAGAAATTTTCAATATTTTTTTGCTGTTCTATTTCTTTGTTTGTTTGTTTCATCTCTGAGGCTGTAAACAAAGCATGCCTAAGCTTTTCAGACATAATTATAGTCTTAAAGAGGTGCAATTTAGTAAGAGAACATTCAAACATTGTGGACCTTGCAATGAGCAGTTTAAAATGTTAATAAGAGAAAAATGCAGAATCCCAAAAACATGCGATCAACTAAACTAAAAGTGAAAGAAAATATAAATGTGATAAGCAGAAAATAGATAGTTTTTCTGAATCCTTCCTGAAATTGTTTGAACATATATGCCAGTGATCATGCAACATACCCCTCCCCTTGGTGCAATTTAGAAAATAATATTAGTGAAGCAACTAATTAGCCTTGAGATAGTTTCCAGTCTAAGAGCACATTTTGTTCTCAATTTCTGTCCTGTACTTGAATTTTGCAAATATAGTAAAATGCAATAGTATGTAAGGTGAAACAGTATTATTGTTTAATACTGTATAAGTACTGTTGTGTAATGAACATGAACAATTGTTGAATTTGAAGAGAAAATGTGGAAGAGAACTGAGCCTAAGACAGAGCCTTGTGGTATTCCATTGCATGCATCCTTCCATGTAACTAATACATCTGGTGATGATGTTTCTATCCCCCATTTTTCTAACTTACCATGAAGCAGGTTGTGGTCTACTAATTTAGTAATTTTGTCCCTTATGTCCAAACTTTAAAAATTGCTTACTAATACCGCTTGATGACCCTTGTTGTCATTAGGCAATTTAATTATAGCTTTGCTAAATAGTGCAGCACCTTATGATTTCCCTGGAGAAGTACATATAGAATAGAATAGAATAGATTTTTTTATTGGCCAAGTGTGATTGAACACACAAGGAATTTGTCTTGGTGCATATGCTCTCAGTGTACATAAAAGAAAAGATACGTTTGTCAAGAATCATAAGGTACAACACTTAATGATAGTCCGGGTACAAATAAGCAATCAAATCATATTAGGAACCAGTCAATATAAATCGTAAGGATACAAGCAACAAAGTTACAGTCATACAGTCATTAGTTGGAGGAGATGGGTGATGGGAATGATGAGAAGATTAAAAGTAGTGCAGACTTAGTAAATAGTTTGACAGTGTTGAGGGAATTATTTGTTTAGCAGAGTGATGGCGTTCGGGAAAAAACTGTTCTTGTGTCTAGTTGTTCTGGTGTGCAGTGCTCTATAGCGTCGTTTTGAGGGTAGGAGTTGAAGCAGTCTGTGTCCAGGATGTGAGGGGTCTGTAAATATTTTCACAGCCCTCTTTTTGACTCGTGCAGTATACAGGTCCTCAATGGAAAGCAGGTTGGTAGCAATTGTTTTTTCTGCAGTTCTAATTATCCTCTGAAGTCTGTATCTGAAGTTCTAATTATCCTCTGAAGACCCAATATTGGTTTGGGTCTAAAATGTCCACTTTTGACTACACTATTATTTCACAGCACTTGTTATCTTATTTAAGTAACAGTCTAATCCATGACTTAAAGCCTTTATTAATATTGTATAATACAAAATATCTAGGACTTAAAAATATATCTCAGAGCAAAAAAGGAATCTTATTAATATCTATTGTACATGAAGAAGTTTTAATCAGTTATTTCCCCCGTTGCCTCCGTATACATAAAACATCATATAATGTTTTATTAAGAATAAAGAAAAAGAAGAAGCAAAATGCTCAGAAAGTGTTATGGTAGTGGTTGGTTACTGCTTCAATTTATCATCTTCTTGTAGTCTACTTAAGACATGAGCTCATACAGTCTGTCTTATTCTATTTGCCACATTCTGCCTAAAATGTTGAAAGACCACATACATATTTAAGCCATGGAAGGATCCAAGACATTTACTGTAAAAGTAGAAGCAATTTATGTTTCAACATGGTCTCTTGTAACAATACCCAGAGCTAGTACTTTAATTGATAACCCCGTTGAAAGCAGAAAAAGATCCAGGAAATAATCTGATTACATTCAATTTGATACATGAAAAGTTCAGATGTATATGCCTGTTTTTGTTTCCGTGTTTAGTGGAACTAATGCCAATGTCCATGTGCCCCTGAGTGCAGCCTTCAGTTTTGCTCTGGGAGAGAGAGAGAAAAAAAAGAAAACAGTGAGAGTTTTAGCTTATTTACATATTATCAAAATCAATTAAAAATATGTTCCCGAAGTTGCCTGCAAATTGATAACACGATATTTCATTAAAATTTCAGACATTCTTTTTTTTAAAAAAAAATATTGAGATATTTACATTTAAAAACAACAAAAAAGAAACATACACAAAAACCGGACAAAACAAAACAATACAATGCAATGACAATACAAAATACACTACATAACCTCTAGGGTTATAATACAGCAACTTATATCGACAGCAAGTTTATGCTTATATAGTCCTTTTCATTAACATACTTATATAATCTTTTTCATTAACATTTAATTACTCTTCATTAATATAATTATTCCATTTGAACATAGTTGAAAATCATCAAATTTACACTACTAAGTTAATTGTTTACTAATTTATTTTGCTTTCTCTTTTCAAGCCAATCGTATAATTTGTTCCAAATTTCATAGTATTCCGAGTCCTCCTTTTCATTTAATTCCATCGTTATTTTGTCTAATTCAGCACAGTCAAGAATTTTTCTTAATTATTATATTTTCAGTTGGTATATCCCTTTGTTTCCAAGATTGTGCAAGGCTGATTCTAGCTGTGGTGAGTATGCGTAATATAGTGTAATAATATTTTTTCTCAATTTTCAGGTCCATTTCCCAGGAGAAATGTTTCCGGTTTCATAGTTATTTTCTGTTCTGTAATTTCCTCTAACCATTTCCAAATTTTGTACCAGAATTTCTTTATGACCGGGCAAGTCCACCACATGTGATAATAAGATCCAATTTTATAATAAAATTGGATCTAAAATTTCAGACATTCATTGACACAGAGAGATGTACCTTGCAAGTGATTTAATCCAAGCTGAGCAAACATGGAGTCCTTTAAGTTGTATTTGAAATCACTACATTAATTATTTCTCATAAACAACTAATCAGTAAATCACTAAATCTACTTCTGCCAAGAAGGTAAGTTCCTAAATAATAAATAAAATCCCAACTGTTTTAATACATCCCAGATTTTTTTTATTTCATATCATCAAATGATAACAATATTATAAATTAACTAAAGTGAAGAATCTGAACCATCCAAATGTCATAGAGGTGAAAAGGCAATGGATTTTTGGAGATTCGAACCCTATGTTAAAATGAGTTTTCCCCAAAACTGGTATCTCCTGGACAGACGTATTTTGACTGGTATCATTTTCTATCACAGCAAAAATAAGATGCATGGGTTTCTGAATATACTTGCATTTGATGTGGAAATGATGCTTTGATTAAATATTATGTCTATTTATATGTATGATGTTCTCATGCACAGGAGACTGGGTAGTAATAAGGTTATATGTTAGTTAGAATTATTATTGGTCCTTAAAATTATATCAGGATTTAAGGTCCAGATTGCTGCTGCTGCTGCTCCTTCTCCTTCTCCTTCTCCTTCTCCTCCTTCTCCTCCTTCTCCTCCTCCTCCTCCTCCTCCTCCTCCTCCTCCTCCTCCTCCTCCTCCTCCTCCTCCTCCTCTTCTTCTCCTTCTCCTTCTCCTTCTCCTTCTCCTTCTCCTTCTCCTTCTCCTTCTTTCTCCTTCTCTTTCTCCTTCTCCTCCTCCTCCTCCTCCTCCTCCTCCCCCCCTCCCCCTCCAAAAGCAACAAAAAAACCCACAAAAAACCACACAAAAACCTGTACCTCATTAATCTGACAGAGTAGTTGTAACAAGATGATAAATTAAAGCAAACATATACTTTTAAGTAAAACTATCAAAAATACTTTTTTGAGGGAAAAAAATGTTTTCCCCCACAAGAAACTATAGCTGGGATTATATGATTTTTAAAAAACCTCCTGAGAAACACAACAACTTCTATCAATATTCTTAATGAGAAGCAGTGTGGCATAAAATAAATCATCATCAATCTTCTTAATTATCATTGTCCTCATAATCTCAGCTAAAACGGTGCAAATCCCCCATGGCTCCTCCAATGTAGAGAATTCTGTTGACAAATTCCACCTCATCCCAGAAGTCAAGGACTTTCCCTGAAAAATTAACAATATATATTGCTTACCCATTTTATTACTGAAAAAGAGATGGGCCACTCAATGTATCATGAGAAATGAATTTTCAAATAGCTTGCTTACAATATAATTACAGATATGTCTTCTTAACTGAATAAGGCAACATCATCCTCAGTTTTCATTTCCTGGCTCTAGGGAATTACCTTGCAATTTCACAGCATATTTCATTTCAAGAAAAATCCAAAGTAAATAGTGAAATACTTCAGAATTTACGAACTCTCTTGTTAAGTTGAAGATAAAATTCTCTCCGTCCGATTGCTACCATGTTAGGATGAGAATAAAATCTCATAGATCCATGTTTGGATCTTTACTTGGAATTCAGACAGTTGGAAATAAAACCGAGATTAAAAGTCTAATAGAAAATATTGATTTCAGTACAAAAACAATAAATCCTGAATAATTACATCTTTGCTAAGAAACACGACCGTTCAGGTCAAGAGCTAAGGCAGAAGAGATTAATGGTGGATCAGGAATGTAGACATGCGTACACATCATATCACGTGTTCTGTGTCAAGAGTATTGTCAGGGTTGCTGTGACTATCAGATTAGTTCCTCATCCCCTCATAACAACATTCTGCTTGTATTGGAATGTACCATAATATTAGGATAGGGGCGCATCACCCTGCATAGACTCACAACTGACAATATTCACTACGTGACATCTCTTTATGCTGTTTTCAAACAGACCTACTTTTCTATCTTCTTGGCAATTATCATATGAAGCTCTAATAGAAGGGTAGATTTTAAGCAGCCTATTTTAATTTAGAGAATTTTGATTGAATTTGTTAACTGCAAAGAAGTGGGAATTCTCTCATTATTTCTGAATCCACAGGAGAAGCCAGAAGAAGCTCTTCAAAGAAGACGAATGGTGAGAATAATCATTTACAATACAGAATTTGTGGAGGGATAAGTAGACATTTTTGTTTTCAAACCAAGCTAATGGAGAAGGGATTGACATGGAGATATCATTCTGATTAAAGGATGAGCTGGGTTTTGGCGGAAATTTGGGGAATAACTTTTTTTTAATGAAATAATGAATATTTGCAACAACACTGGAGACTTTCAAGAAGAGACTGGATAGCCACTTGTCCGAAATAGTATAGGGTTTCCTGCTCGAGCATGGGGTTGGACTAAATGACCTCTAAGTTCCCTTCAACTCTGTTTTTCTATGTTCTAAAAAACCTTATCAGTGCTTCAGTGCATCTCTCTTAATTATAGGGTTTTTTTTTGTGAAAATTATCCATTTGGATTTTCTATATTTTGCTTCCAAAATTTAGGAGTGTAATCGTGGGTGGGGATAGTAATTATTGTGATAGTAATTAAAAGTGTGTGTGGGAGGGGTTAGAAAGCGCAAACAGTTTTTGGCCCACAGGTTGCTCATTCCTAATGCATACTATCTTGAGCTCATGGAAAGACAGTAAGGAAATAAATGGCTTCTAGAAATGTATGCCTTCTTACAGCAGTTCCTGGGAACTGCAAGCACATGCCTGAATGTGAATGAATCAATTTCCTGTTTAGATTAACTGAAGATGAATCTGTCAGTTTTGGTTCTTCACTATATCGCATTTTCCAATCTCAGATTCAGTTCTGTCTCAATTCCGATTTCAAAAGTATGGAAGAACCGCTGGGCTGCATTTTTATATGGATTTGTTCTTCCCTTCGTCTAATACATACAAGAAAATTGCAACGTATTTTACTTAAAGCAAGACATGCTTGTATGCTATTTTCAGATTTTTGATTAACTGTATATTTGAAAGGAGAGTTTTGTTTCAGAGGTATAGTGGATTAAAAAAGCAAAATAAGAGCCGAGGTGGCACAGCGGTTAGAGGCAGTACTGCAGGCCATTTTAGCTGACTGTGATCCGCAGGTCAGCGGTTCAAATCTCACTGGCTCAAGGTTGACTCAGCCTTCCATCCTTCCGAGGTAGGTAAAAATGAGGACCCAGATTGTTGGGGGCAATATAAATATACATTGCTTACTTACTCTAAGCGGTGTAAACTGCTTAGAGAGTGCTTGCACTGTGAGGCGGTATATAAGTCTCATAAATAAATAAATAAATAAATAAATAAATAAATAAATAAATAAATAAATAAATAAATAAATAAATAAATAAATAAATAAATAAATAAATAAATAAATAAATAAATATATAAAACTATGCTTATTTTCCCCTAACCTTTTAAAGAGAATTGTTTAATACCTAATCATGAGAGTAATATCAGGTTATGTAATAGGTCAGTGATGGCGAACCTTTTTTTGGTTGGGTGCCAAAAGGGCACCCAGGCGCGCAATAGCACCTGTGCACGTGCCCCACCCATAATGCAATGCCCTCCCCCCACATGTGCACACAACCCTCCCCGCGCTGCCTCCCCCCACGCATGCGCACAGGCCTCACTGAAGTCTCCGGACTTCCGGTAAACCTGTTGGGCCATTTTCCGCCCTCCCCAGGCTTTAGGAGCCTTTCCTAAAGCCTGTGGATGGCAAAAAACAGCCCAATGGGCCTACCGGAAGTTTATTTCCGAACTTCCAGTAGGCCCGTTGGGCATGTTTTTCACCATCCAAGGGCTCCAGAGACTTTCTTGAACCCTGGGAGGGTGAAAAACGGCCTCCCCCGCCCTCCGGAAGGCCAAAAATCAGCTGGCCAGCACGCACATGTGCGCTGGAGCTGATATAGGGCAAAGCCTCGCGTGCCCTCAGATATGGCTTCGCGTGCCACCTGTGGCACGCGTGCCATAGGTTCGCCATCATGGTAATAGGGTGTTAAAACTGCACAAAGTGCCTTCACAACATAGTTGTCTTCAGAACACTGCAGGAGTTTAGATACAATGCCATACCCAATTGGAAAAAACATAGGGAACATCATCTCTAATAATGAATAATATTGAATAAGCAATCATTTATGAAACTTGTGGAGATGCAGGATAGTTTCTCTTCTCAGAAAGAGTGGCCTGTGTCTTTTAAATGCAGGTGGACTGCTGAATTTAGTACTGATGTGTTTGTTCTCCTATGCTTCTTGGATGAGAAGCAAAACATCTTCAAAGAAAAAAACTAGAAAGTCCAGTTGCCTCTTGAAAAAGCACCTTTGGGACAACCATGACCTGGATGACTGAGAATCTCCATAGACATTTCTGGAGAAAAGTTGTTTAGAAATTAATGCAATGCAATGCAATTTTTTTTAGTATTTCCAATAATTTGGATTTCCAATAATATATACAGCTTTATAACCAGATATGAACATGTCAAAAAATGGAAATAAACAAAAGAATCCATCCACCGCTTTTTACCGTGTAAGCCAGGCATTCTCAACATTGCCCTATAAGTGTTCTTGTTAAGAAGATGCCCTTGGTAAATATTCAGCAGGCATACGAGAATGAAATTGATCTGCCAGGATTTCTATTTTAAGCTATGTCTCAAGCCACCTCCAGTTACATTCCCTTCCTTCCATTGCTATTTTTGCCTCCTTAGTTTTACAGTGTCTTCTATTATCAGTCCTCATCAGAGCAGCACCATCTTTATGAATTTTAAAAATTTCCATTTAAGAGTCTGCTTCCATTTCATAAGCATGTTCTTATTTTCCAGACTCGTGTTCCCATCTCGGTGTGGATTTATCACAAGGACAATTTTACAAAACAGAACTAGAGGACCGAAAACATAATGCTGAAATATTAATGTCTATTAAAATAGACGTGCATTATTGCTATCCCTTGGTCATGAAATGGTTAAGGCTTCCAGGAAAGAACCATGTCACAGAAAATTAGCTGAACAATTAACAATCATTAAGACAACACTGGTTACATATAAAGGAAATGTTCATAGAAGGTTTAGAAAAAAGAACCTGCAGATTCAACAGCAAATAATTTAGGTCAATCGCTTTCGGTCAACTCAGCTTATCTCAGAAGTTTGTTATTGTGGCGAAAAATAGGATGAGGATACAACATGTATGCTGCCTTGAGTTCCTGTTCAAAAGGAAGACTATTTAATGAATGAATGAATCAATAATATTCTATATATTTACATTCATTTGACCCGGTGGTGGGTTCCTACCGGTGCGGTCCATTCTATAGCACCGGTAGCAGCCCGCTGGTGACATCACAGTACCGGTGCAGTCGGTTGCCGATGCCTGGCCACTGCCATTAAAAAAAAAGTTTTTTTAAAAAAAATTTAAAAAAAATTTCTGCGCATGCCCAGAAGCCGAGCTTCTGGTACTGCGCATGCGCTGCCTTCCTACCCTACAGTGAGTCCAAGCAGGGGAGGATGGCTGAGGGAGCGTGTGAGATGCTGAAAGAACGGGTGGCAGGACTTATCTCAGTTCCCCTCCCTTCAGCTGTCTGAGAAGCCACAAATGCACGGTGATGATCTCAGGCATTTTTGCACGTTCGAGGCTTCTCGAGCTGCTGAGGGGAGGGGGAACGGGCGGCAGGAGCCTAGGATCATCGAATGGGGAGAAGCATTCAGGCCAGATGGAGTCTCCTAGAAGAACCGCTGCCGTGGTCTTGCTGCTCCCTCTGCGGGGGCTGCGTTGCGGGTGGACAATGCCCCCCACTTCTCTGGCCACTGTCAAGCTCACCCAGTCACATGGCTGGTAAGCTACACCCACAAAATAAGCCACGCCCACAGAGTGGTAGGAACCCACCTCTGATTTGACCACGGTTAATTCTGCCAAATAATGTAAGGAACTGCAACTGGATCAAGGACTCAAATTTGTCCCTTTTCCCACTTAGATACTTGAGTTTGGATTCAGATTTATTCATATTTAAAATAGATCCATTGCTGTCAATGGATCTTATACTTATACCACAGTGTCAAAGTCATATCTTCAGCTTATAGTAGCCCAGACTTCCTTGTGTTCCTACTAGGAGCTAGCTCCTCCTAAATTCTGGAGTGTTTTAACTTTGTATTTTCATATGGGAAAGAAAGAAATCCTTCATAACATTTATAGTGTTGGTATGGATACATACAGTATGTGTATTTTTCAGATTGGTATAATTAGGTAATAATGTTAGCTGCAGAAGGAATGACCTTGAGGAACAGGAGAAAGTTTCTCCCAAGACAACAGTTAGATAAAATGAGTCTAAGTCAGAAGCAGTACGGTAACCTGATAAAACATCTCAAACAAGACCGTAGTTTTCACAAAGATAAATGGGGGGGGGGGGAGGACATGTTCAGATTTGCAAGATTCTTTTTCTATAATTGTTATTGTAGCAAAAGTAGCATTGGTCCCCATGACTTTAGTTCCCTAGTCTTGTCTACTTTGAATGGTTAAAGATGATCCCCCTTGAATTTCATTGACATTGGTACAATCATTTTCAGTGTTCATTTATTTATTTACAGGTTATTAAAATATATATAAATTTGTTTGTTTCTTTTCATTACAATGGGATGAAGCTCAAAAGCAAACTCTTTGTGACAATCAGAACTGTGAACACAGCAATTGCTTCCACAGTCATTTCTGCAATATTGGCAATCAATATTTCCAGTTTATTTCTGAAATCTTAATTTTTTATTTTATCAAGATATTCCTAATACATGAAAGCATGAATATACTTTTAGTATACCAATACATATGTGCAGGGGCGGGTTCCTAATTTTTTTACTACCACTCTGTGGGTGTGGCTTATTTTGTGGGTGTGGCTTGCCAGCCATGTAACTGGGTGGGCGTGGGCCTCGGGAACTTGGCAGCGGCCGGAGAAGCGGGGGGGCATTGCCCACCTGCAACACAGCCCGCCGCAGCGGGAGCAGCAAGAGCGCAGCAGTGGTTCTTCTAGGAGGCTCCGTCTGACCTGAATGCTTCTCCCCATTCGATGATCCTAGGCTTCTGCTGCCTGTTCCCCCTCCCCTCAGCAGCTCGAGAAGCCTCAAATGTGCGAAAATGCCTGGGATCATCACCGCGCGTTCATGGCTTCTCGGACTGCTGAAGGGAG
Source organism: Diadophis punctatus similis (assembly GCA_023053685.1). Taxonomy (NCBI): domain Eukaryota; kingdom Metazoa; phylum Chordata; class Lepidosauria; order Squamata; family Dipsadidae; genus Diadophis; species Diadophis punctatus. Next base: position 1,611,164 of record JALIGW010000013.1, read on the forward strand.
GGGAACTGAGATAGGTCCTGTCTCCCATTCCCCCTCCCCTCAGCAGCTCGAGAAGCCTCAAACGTGCGAAAATGCCTAGGATCACTGCAGGTTTGTGGCTTCTCGGACTGCTGAAGGGAGGGGAATGAAGATAGCTCCTGCCGCCCGTTCTTTCAGCGTCTCACGCGCTCCCTCAGCCATCCTCCCCTGCTTGGACTCACAGTGGGGTAGGAAGGCAGTGCATACGCAGTGCCGGAAGCTCGGCTTCTGGGCATGTGCAGAAGAATTTTTTTTAAAAAAAATTAAAAATAATTTTTAATGGCGGCGCTTAGGCACCGGCAACTGACCGCACCGGTACTGTGATGTCACCAGCGGGCTGCTACCGGTGCAATAGAGTGGACCGCACTGGTAGGAACCCACCACTGCATATGTGGTAGAATGAGGTTGAGAGTCAACAGATGGCAGTTGCTCTTTCCTTGGGGGCAAAGGGACAACATAGTTTACAATCCTTGGGATGCAGAAAAAAAGGCCAAGATGAACCCCACCCAAACTTTTTTTGGGGTGAATGTAATAGTTATGCAGATAGTGCTTTAGTCTGGCAAAATTTCAATTGCTAGTTGAGTAGCTATAAAGAAACTTACTCTAAAGTAACACCTCATGTCATTCTTGGTTCCTTGGGCCTGATAGTAGACCAATATATCTACAGATGTCCCAAGGGCTGTAATCAAACTGCTTATAAGGACAAAAGATAGAAGAAATACAGATACGTGTGACAATATATGTAGCTATAATATGCAGTTATAATAAACAGCAATAGCACTTAGACTTATGTACCACTTCACAGTGCTCTACAGCCCTCTCTAAGTGGTTTACAGAGTCAGCATATTGCCCCCAACAATCTGGGTCCTCATTTTAACAACCTGGAAAGGATGGAAGCAGTGGTGGGTTCCTACCAGTGTGGTCCACTCTATAGCACCGGTAGCGGCCTGCTGGTGATGTCACAGTACCGGTGCGGTCAGTTGCCGGTGCCTGGGCGCCACCATTAAAAAAAATTGTTTTAAAAAAATTTTCTTCTGCGCATGCCCAGAAGCCGAGTTTTCGGCACTACTCATGCGCTGCCTTCCTACCCCACAGTGAGTCCAAGCAGGGGAGGATGGCTGAGGGAGCGTGTGAGATGCTGAAAGAACGGGCGGCAGGAGCTATCTCCATTCCCCTCCCTTCAGTAGTCCGAGAAGCCACGAACGCCCGGTGATGATCCTAGGCATTTTTGCACGTTCAAGGCTTCTCGAGCTGCTGAGGGGAGGGGGAATGGGCAGCAGGACCTATCTCAGTTCCCCTCCCTTCAGCAGTCCGAGAAGCCACTCCCACCCAGTCACATGGCTGGCAAGCCACACCCACAAAATAAGCCACGCCCACAGCGTGGTAGTAAAAAAATTAGGAACCTGCCCCTGGATGGAAGGCTGAGTCATCCTTGAGCCAATGAGACTCGAACTGCCAAACGGCTGGCAGTTGGGGATCAGCAGAAGTAGCCTGCAGTACTGCATTCTAACCACTGTGCCACCATGGCTCTTATACAAAAAAAAGGAAAAACTTAAAGAAAAACTAACAAAGGTTTCTTGCATATTAGTGACTCTGAGAATGGTGAAAAGAAGAGCTTTTCCATGCACATAAACCTACAACAGTGAGATGTGATTCCAATGACTGCAGATGTGTTTCTCCCAACTCCCCCGGGGGCTTCTTGAAACTCTAATTCGAAGATGGTTTTCTAAATCCCTGAATACAATTATCTCTTCACCAAGACCAAAAACAAAAAAAAAGTTGTCATTTAATTTTCCCCTTTTCCTTTAACAGTGGAAATTAGTATGGTCTCCTTGGGAATTTCTCTTTTAAGTATAAATTCTATAATCTTTTCAAACTACCTGCACACTCATTAAGGAGCTGTGATGGCACAGAGGTTAGAATAGAATGCAATATTGCAGGCTGACTCTGCTCACTGCCAGGAGTTCCATTTTGATCGGCTCAGGGTTGACTCAAAGGTTGACATCATCCTTCTGAGGTCAGTAAAATGAGGATCCAGATTGTTTGAGGCAATATATTGACTCTGTAAACCACTTAGAGGGTGCTGTAAAGCACTATGAATCAGTATGTAAGTGTGATGACCTGAGGCATGGCACAGAGACAACACAATCAGCTGACAGTTCAAACCACCCCTTTATTGCTCGAAATGTTCCCCAAATGCTCCCACATTTTTGGCAAGTCCCAGAGCAAAGTGATATATCTCTCTGTCTCTGTCTCTGTCTCTCTCTGTGTCTCTGTGTCTCTGTCTCTGTCTCTGTCTCTGTCTCTGTCTCTGTCTCTGTCTCTGTCTCTGTCTCTGTCTCTGTCTCTGTCTCTGTCTCTGTCTCTGTCTCTCTCTCTCTCTCTCTCTCTCTCTCTCTCTCTCTCTCTCTCTCTCTCTCTCTCTCTCTCTCACACACACACACACACACACACACACACACACACACCTCCTGCAGCCTCTGGCTGCAAGTAGTCCAGCACAACACTGTGAACACAATGGCTACAAACAAGAAATCCAGCAGGGCAAGGGAAGAAGTCAATTAATCCAGGAAGCAAAGGAACAAAACAAGAAATCCAGGAAACGTACAACGTCGGCAATGGCACACAACACTCTATGAATTCAGCATTTGTTCCCGAGAAATACCTCTTCCCACAGCGTCTCCTTAAATCTCAGTCCCCAGGTGTGCCTTTGTTTGTTTGTTTGTTTGTTTGTTTGTTTGTTTGTTTGTTTGTTTGTTTGTTTGTTTGTTTGTTTGTTTGTTTATTTATTTATTTATTTATTCGCGCTTGTATACCACCCACTCCACAGGGACTCTGGGCGGCTCACAACAATAAGAAATCTACATGCAAACAATAAACATCAAAAAACATTAAAAACAATAATTATTAAAAAGCATTAAAAACATTAAAAACAACAATTTTAAAAACCTCATACAATTCATTCATTCACGGGACCAAGAGTACTCGATGTTGTATTGATTTCATTGGCCCCAGGCCTGTCGACATAGCCAGGTTTTCAATGCTTTTCTGAAGGCTGGCAGGGTGGGAATAATGCGGATCTCGGGAGGTTGTGTATTCCAGAGAGCCGGTGCTGCCACAGAGAAGGTCCTTGCCTGTGGGCCCGCCAGCCAACATTGTTTGGCTGATGGGACCATTAGCAGACTAACTCTGTGGTCTCTGACCGGTCTTAGGGAGGTATGCTGAAGAAGGCGGTCCAGGAGATATACTGGTCCTAAGCTATGTAGGGCTTTAAAGGTAATCACCAACACCTTGAATTGTGTTCGGAGACCTACAGGCAACCAGTGCAGCTCACAAAGGATGGGTGTCACATGGGTGTATCTAGGGACACCCATCACCCCAAGTGCCGCCGCATTCTGCACTAGCTGCAGTTTCCGGACGTTCTTCAAGGGTAGCCCCATGTAGAGCGCGTTGCAATAGTCAAGACGTGAGGTAACAAGGGCATGAGTGACTGTAAGTAGTGCCTCCAGGTCCAAAAAAGGGCGCAACTGGCGCACAAGACTGGCTCTTTAGTTCCTCTTCACTTTCTGCCATTAGAGTGGTATCTTGCTTCCTTACCCCCCGCTTATTGATTTATTTGTTCAATTTATATCCTTTCTTTCTTCCTCGATCTCAGGCTGTATGATTTTATCCCCACAAATAGTAACCCTGTTGGGAGAGAATAACTCACCAGGTTCACTCAGTGAGGTTCCATTGTCAGGGTGGATTTGAATTTGGGTCTCCCAACCATAATGCAACACATTAATAGGATATCAACAGTCTAATCCAGTGGGACATCTTATGATCTAGCTTATTGCACAATCATTAAAAGTGTTAAATTATACAAAGCCTCCCAAGCCTTAATAAAGAATCCTTCTGATCAATTACAACTATGAAGCCAAGAATTAAAAATTTTATAACCTGTAAGCCACCCAGAGTCATGTTATAGGCATAAAATAATAATAATAAATGCATAAATAGTTCTGGAATAATTGATGTAGATCACCAGGATGCATATCCATATATTGTCTATATTAGAATCTTGTATAAAGGAATCTAAAAACATATTTCAGCAATATGGAACTATTTTTTATAGTTCTTATATGTAATGAACTATTGCTCTCTATGATTATGAATTATTTAAATGTTTCATTACAGCTTGTAGTAATCGGTTCTAAAGAGAGGAAAAGGCCTAAATCCAGCAAGCATTTCGAATAATCATTATTAGGCTTTTATTAAATACAGTATATGCTTGTGGTAATTTGGTATTACAGCATTTTGAAAGCCATCGAAATTAAAAGTTGAAGGCAGATAACATTATTAATAATGTTAACTAATAAAACTGATCATGTACATAGTGGCCACTGGGCTTATAGAGATGAAACCAAGAGAAAAATGTGCACAGATAATTATGCAATCCCAATCATTACCAATAAGAAAATACGACTTTAGCAACAGAGTGGTAAATGCCTGGAACTCACTACCGGACATTGTGGTTTCGTCACCAAACCCCCAAAACTTTACCCTTAGACTGTCCACTGTTGACCTCACCCGATTCCTAAGAGGTCAGTAAGGGGCGTCCTAAGAGCTCAGTAAGGGGCGTGCCTACCGTCCCTGTCCTAATGTTCCCTCTTATCAGTACTCATCTTATGTATATAAACAATGTTATATCTATGTATATTACCAACACGTACTTGACAAAAATAAATAAATAAATAAAAATAAATAAAATATCCAGCCTGTGAAAATCTTTTAGACGATAGAATATATTAATTCCTATAGAAACTGTAAACTGCTTAGAGACACAAATAAAGGGGTGGTCTCAATTCCCATGGTTAATCCTGCAGTACACTTCAAGTGCAAATATATTTAATTAGTGTTATCAAAAGACTGTCATTCAGTAAGAAAGTGTACAGCAGATAAAACAGACAATGCTAATGAGCTTCTAACACCCTGCTTTATCAGCTTCCTAAAAGCAAAAACTGTGTGTGTGTTTTGTTTTACAGGTACAGCAGCTTTTGATTGAGTGTTTCTGGCACTGAATTAATCTACTTCCAAACTTACAGTTACTGATTTGTTTAAGTTTCCCCTCCTCCCTTAGAGCTAGGTTGGTAAATCAAAGAGAGAACAATTCTTAAGGCAATCTGCACTGGGAAAGGAATAAATCAATTCTTTTTTTCCGTTGTACGGAGATGGTTCCCTCAATATATGTTCCTCTCTAATGTTGGTTTCCCCAATAACTGAAATCTATTCTACCCTACAGATTTCTTTTTACAAAATATTTCTTACACGCTATCTTGCACATGTTCGCTTACAGAATCCGAGCCTACAAAAGTACCGTATTTTTCGGAGTATAAGACGCACCGGAGTATAAGACGCAGTTTTTGGGGAGGAAAATAGGGGAAAACAATCTGCCTACCAGGTATTCATCTGGCTAGCATCCTTAGTCTGGTCAGCTTCAGCACATTATTTTATCTTCTGGTTAGGACTTAAAAAAACCTTCTTCTCAGAGAGTAACAATGAAAGAGCATGCAAGCCAGTAAGAGCTGGGAAGATCGTTAGCACTTAGTTAGGGCTAGAAAAAAACTTATTCAGAGCAAGTAGAGCAATGAAAAAACCCTGCAAAGACTTAGGGCTGGAAAAACATTCTTCTGAGAGAGTAACAATGAAAGAGCCTGCAAGCCGGTAAGAGCTGGGAAGATAGTTAGCACCTGGTTAGGGCTAGAAAAAACCTTCTTTGGAGCAAGTAGAGCAATGAAAAAAAAACCTGCAAAGACTTAGGGCTGGAAAAACATTCTTCTGAGAGAGTAACAATGAAAGAGCCTGCATGGTAAGAGCTGGGAAGATCTGTTAGCACCTGGTTAGGGCTGGAAAAAAAAGCTACATTCGAAGTATAAGATGCACCCAAATTTTCAGCCACTTTTAGGGAGGGAAAAGGTGCGTCATACTCCAAAAAATACGGTAAATAGAAAGTCTTTTCTTCAAATGAATTCTTCTTTCAATGAAGATCAACTCCATCTTTGACCTTGGATGGGGTTGTACTTCCTCAGTTCAAAGTGCTGTGCAATCTGGGAATCTTTGTGGATTCACAGATCCTGCTCAGTGGGGGCAGTTGTCTAGCCAGGAAAGCATTCACACAGTTTCAGTTTTGCTGGTTTCACCCTTCCCTGATTTGGGAGCCCTTTCAGGCAATCACTCATGCCGTGGTTATGTAATAGTTCAATTACCGTGACACATACTACATGGGGCTAGACTTGAAGATTATCCTATTGCTGCTCATTAGCTATGGCCTTAGCCAAATCTCATCTTAGGAAATTGGTTTGAGTGCTGTATATATTTGTTGAATGTTAAAATATTTAATAAATAATACAGATTATTTTATTATGGAGAGGCCATAATACACCCATGTAAACTTCTGTCCCATGAGCTACACTAGTTACCTGTAGGATTCTGAATTCAATTCAAGATATGGTTATCACCTGTAAAGACTTTCCTGGGATAGTGCTGTTATTTGAGGGATCACCTATCCCTATCATTTCTGTCCATTCCATATGAACTGACAGACTTGACATCATTGTGACATCACCAGTGGGTCGCTACCGGTTCGGGCGAACCGGTCCTAACCGGGAGGAACCCACCCCAGTTTACAGTAATTACTTTTCAGTGTACAGGCAAAAATATGAATATCGTGACATACACATATTAAGTATATTTTAATTCTGATTCTTATTTTAGTAGCTAGGGGTGCCCACAGGGATGAGGAGCCAATAGGAGCCGAGGTGGTGCAGTGGTTAAAAGCAGCACTGCAACCTACTTCAGCTGACTGCTAGTTCAACAGTTCAGCTGTTCAAATCTCACCGGCTCAAGGTTGACTCAGCCTTCCATCCTTCTGAGGTCGGTAAAATGAGGACCCAGATTGTTGGGGGCAATATGCTGAACTCTGTAAACCGCTTAGAGAGGGCTGTAAAACACTATGAAGCGGTATATAAGTCTAAGTGTTATTGCTATTGCTATTGAGGTCAACAGCATCAAAATACTGAGTGCAACTAAAGTGATTGAAGACCCTTATCTTTTTACACATGTGTGATGTATTGTGTGCCTCTTGTTTTGACATATGTACACCTTACAGATGTCTCCGGGCCTAACTATGGCTTTTATCATGATCCATGGGACTTCTAACTGCAAACTCTTGGCCTGCATGAACAGTTAGGTTTATTTTCATGTAACTGTAGTTGGACATAAAATTGTGTCACATCGATCCCTGTTATATTGCATGTCTCCTATAAATGATGAATTTTATCAGCAACTATAATGAATCAAACCTTTCAGCAAGATTTTATCAACATGATGCATGTTCAGTCTGCAAGGTATTTTGCTGACAAATGCCAATCAAGGTTTAAAATTATGAATACTCTATAAATCCATGCCGGGTACTATTTGATCCCGATCAGAAATCAGACAACCAAAACTGAGTTAAATATTCAGTTTCAAATGCACAGGTTGTTGCTTACCTAGTAACACAAGTTCCAAATTCTAGGAAGGCACCTATTTAAAAAATAGGCCCCTACTTTGACTTGCACATCACTATTTCAAGGGATCCTTATACTGATATACAGAAGAACAATAAATGAGTACTGCATACTGAACAATGAATAAGGCCCTAACATGTTTGCTGAGATTTTTTTTCCTTACTGTTGTTTGCTCAGATAGTTAAAGGTGTATTGTCCAGTTGTTCCATAAGGCATAATTTAATAAAAAAGTAAATCCCCTTTCATCTGACTTTGATTCCTGGTAATCTCATGCTTGTTTCCTAGTGTAGTTTGCCATGGTCCACTTTTGGGACTACTGTGTTGGGCCAATGAACCAAGAACAACACAAGTAATTACTTTAGAGAGGTTTCTGTCTATAGGTTGCTCACCTATAGACAGAAATCTTGCCAGACTAAAGCTCTTATCTGCATAACTATTAGATATACCCTGTAAACTCTCTCTCTCTCTCTCTCTCTCTCTCTCTCTCTCTCTCTCTCTCTCTCTCTCTCTCTCTCTCTCTCTCTCTCTCTCTCTCTCTCTCTCTCTGTGTGTGTGTGTGTGTGTGTGTGTGTGTGTCCATTTTTGCCCTTTTCCTGCAAAGCAAATATTCCAAACTATGTTGTCTCTTTGCTTCCAGGAAATAGATCCTCCCTCTGGACAAATTTCTACTACACCTAAAGTATTATTATTATTATTATTATTATTATTATTATTATTATTATTATTATTATTATTATTATTATTATTATTATTATTATTATTATTATTATTATTATTATTATTATTATTATTATTATTATTATTATTATTATTATTATTAACAACAACAACAACAACAACAACAGCAACAATAATAATAGCCTTTATTGTCATTGTACATCATGTATACAACAAAATTGGACATACATCATTTGTTCCTGTTGTTCCCAATATGTATTTCCATGGCTGATTGTTACTGATAGAATTTATGTGACTAAACTTTTACAGCTCTATTGTAATTACTGTATTTTTCGAAGTATAAGACGCACCTTAGTTTTTGCGGAGGAAAATAGGGGGGGGGGAAATCTGCCTACCAGGTATTCATCTGGCTAGCGTCCTTAGTCTGATCAGCTTCAGCACATTATTTTATCCCCTGGTTAGGACTTAAAAAAACCTTCTTCTGAGAGAATAACAATGAAAGAGCCTGCAAGCCATAAGAGCTGGGAAGATAATTACCACCTGGTTAGGGCTAGAAAAAAAACTTATTCGGAGCAAGTAGAGCAATGAAAAAAAAACCTGCAAAGACTTAGGGCTGGAAAAACATTATTTGGAGAGAGTAACAATGAAAAAGCCTGCAAGGTAAGAGCTGGGAAGATCTGTTAGCACCTAGTTAGGGCTGGAAAAAAAAAGCTACATTCGAAGTATAAGACGCACCCAAATTTTCAGCCACTTTTAGGGAGGAAAAAGGTGCGTCTTATACTCCAAAAATACGGTAACTCTGAGATGTAGGCATGCTACTATCTTTTTAATGAATAGAGGGGGATTCTGGTTTTATAACAGATTCCATAAAATATTCAGATGTCTAAAAGCAACCATTTCAACTGCTACAAGTGCTTGTTTGCAGCCATGAACTTTTCAGAGATTAAAAATAAGAAATTTTCAGGGGAAGGATTTCTGTGCTGTATAGAATGTCTGCAACTGGACAGAGGGCAAAAAAATAGGAATCACTGGGAAATCTGAGTCTAATCTGAGAAACCGATCAATTATCTCAGCAGTTCTACTGCTGGGCTTCTGTCCTGAAGGATTCTCCAAGAGTTTCCTTGTTGATCCCATGGAGCTCCAGTGTCTGTGATGGGTGCTTAATAGAGAGATGACCTTTTGGATAATTGACAAGAAGAAATAATTGGATCAGGAGACAAATGCTGTTACCCAATGGACCATCTTTTGGAAGAATGTGGAAGAAATGGAACTTAACTGCTTTAGCGATTAGCACATCATGCCAATTTGACATCATCACCCTCTATATGGGGCTACCCTTGAAGAGTGTCCGGCGACTGCAATTGGTGCAAAATGCAGCTACGCGAGCTGTGGTGGGTGTACCTAGATACACCCACGTAACACCTATCCTCCGCCAGCTGCATTGGCTGCCCATTAGTCTCCAGATCCAATTTAAGGTGTTGGTTTTAACCTTTAAAGCCCTACATGGCTCAGGGCCAGGTTACCTTCGGGACCGCATCCTGCCGCATACCTCCCTACAACCGGTTAGGGCCCACAGAGTTGGTCTCCTCCAGGTCCCATCGACCAAGCAATGCCAGTTGGTGGGGCCGAGGGGGAGAGCCTTCTCTGTGGGAGCTCCCTCCCTTTGGAACCAGCTTCCCCCAGAGATCAGGACTATCCCCACCCTACTGGCCTTCCGTAAAGCAATAAAAACTTGGCTCTTCTGGCAGGTTGGGTGAAAGTGAAACCAACCAGACCAGATATGGGTCTCTCCCCTTGATTATAAATGTTAGATGCTCTTTTTAATTTTTGTAGTTTTTAATTGTTGTGTCTTTTTTTTATATTGATAAATGGACTGGACATGTTGTGAGCCGCCCAGAGTCCCCTGGGAGTGGGGCGGCATATAAATCCATTTAAATAAATAAATAAATAAATAAATAAATAAATAAATAAATAAATAAATAAATAAATAAATAAATAAATAAATAAATAAATAAATATTGCACAGAGTTTACCTTAAGTTGTGAGAGAGCATCCTAGAGTGTTATTTGTACTAAGGGTGAATCTATAAACCTACCACAATATCATTTTAATATAGAGGAGTGACTCAGCATGAATAAAGGATCTTTGTGTTATATATGATCACCCTCTCAACTACACAGGAAGAATGAAAAATAAATGAATAACAAACAAAATCCATTAAACTACAAGACAATGAATTTGCATAGATCAACAGAAGCTTTGATAGGTCCTAATTTGCATGAACAAACTAAACTTTGGTGCTAAGGAAGGCAGTCAGAATCCCAATCAAACTATAGCAAACACAAAACTATTTCAAGTTAGTTCCCTTTCCCATTGTATATATCATCAATCTCAGCTGCTGCTTCTTGCTTTTATTTCCTTTTTTTATCTCCTTATTTATTGACTCATTCAATTTATATTTAGTCCTTTATCACCCAGAGTTGAATTGACACTCTGCCCCACTTACGACAGTCTCGCTAAAATGAAAGGGCTTTTAGTTAGTTTTGGCTAGCTGTACCTGCTGATACTCTTTCATAGTAGGATGGAGATACTGTCATTCTGTGCAATGTGTTATAGATTAAACAGAGGCCATTATCTCTATGCCGTATGCTGTGCCACCTTTGCCAGCGAATTAGTCTTTGATGGCAGTGAAAGTTCCTCAACTAGATTCAATTGATTTCCTTAGTTCTCTCTGCTCCTGCTCCAAAGGATATTGTTCAGAGGATCATAGCTAACATGAGATCAGCTAATTCCAGTGGTTGCATTGCATCCAAAACATTAAAATATCAATTAAAAGGAAAATAAAATGTGATTTGTAGATCTATCTCATCGAATCAATGCAATACTCAGTTGATTAAAAAGGGATGAATAGGCCAAAGCATAACATTGAAATATCAGTACTCAGCATTCCAAGTTTATTATGTCTTTACTCCATGGAGTGTACTACATGTATTTCTGCTTTTCTGATTCCATGAGGACAAATATAATTATTTTAAATTGTGCATGTTGGGGGGGGGGGGGAGGATTTACTTTGTTTTTTTATTTAAGATATTCACATTGGTTTAATAATTCTTAGCTATTTGGGGTAATATTTGTGTAAAATAGGTGTGTGTTTATATCAAATCAATCAATCAATCAATCAATCAATCAATCAATCAATCAATCAATCAATCAAATTGCTCTAGAATATATACAGGCTTCTTTCTGGAACAATGTCACTGTTACTCAGGATAACGTCTTCTAAGAGATCTAAACCTTACTCTAAATTTTCTTAGAGTAAGCTAAGTAAGCTTACTTTAATTTAAGTAAGCTTACTTAAATTAAAGTAAGCTGGAAAAATGTATATTTTCTATCACATAGTCAAATAAAGTTGCTTCACTCTTCCAACTTACACCCATTAGAATCTATATTGTTGTCTTTATGGGGTGTGTGCTGACTCCTTGCATAAATGGGGAAAGACACCTTCAGCACAATGTGATTGCGGGGCTCCTCCACAGACTATTCAGCATATAGTGAGGGAATGCCCTAACAGAAGATATCCAGGAGACTGTAGGGACTTCCTCTGCACAACAACGGCAGCTACTGACTGGATCTCCAAACATGATATTAAGCTTTGAAATGTTATTTCTGTTTTCCTTTTTAGGTTTTTCTTACTGCTTTAACTGTTTTTAATTTGTAAAAATGAAGTGTTTTAATATTGTGTGTGACCAGCCATACGCTAAATCAGGGGTGGCCAAACTATGGTTCTTTGAGGACCTGTGGACTTCAACTCCCAGAATTCCTGAGCCAGCCATGCATGCATGTCTAGCTCAGGAATTCTGGGAGTTGAAGTCCACAGGTCCTCAAAGAACCATAGTTTGGCCACCCCTGCGCTAAATAAATAAAATGTTCTCTTTATCATCGGAATAACTATTTCAAACATACAAGCAGGGATTGGCTTGTAGTCTAGAATTTCCTATGTGATACTGAAAATGTGGTTGCAGCCATTCCTAAGATTCAGAAACATTGGGATGCATCAGTAACATACAAGGAAAACACAGAATATAAGTGGCATTTTATCATACAAAAGTTTCTTCTTTAATGTTTTGTAAAGAAATGATGTTCCTTAGAAGATTCTGTATAACTTGGATTTCTTGGAAAGTCATGAATTACAACTGACATCAGAGCTGCAAACAACTGTGCCTATGATCAGTGGTAGATATATTGAAGCACCAATATATGAAATATTGCCATAGACAAGCAAAACTTTCTGAATGTTTTGATCTGATAAACAGTGGATGCAGTAGAATTACTCTTGGAAACACAGAGAGAGATGATGATGATGGTAGGGATGACAACAATTATGATTTGTGATGATGATATACATTTTTATTGAGATTCTTTTATTGATGCGTTAACATACTTATAAAAGAAAAAAGAAATCAGTGCCATAGGAATACTGATTTGTTCTTCTGACTTGTTATTCACTGATGTTGATGTAATATTCTATTTTCAGTGTCATTTTTCCATTAAATGTGACAGTTCAGACAAAGCAATTCAGCACTGCTAGGGAGAACTTGTATTGGGGCGCATTCTTGAAATATATCATCCTTTGGACAAGACCTATTATGCAACAGTGTGAATTCCTTAGAAGATTCTTTTATCACTAATGTGGTCCTTCTCTCTCCCCTCTCTCTGAATGAGCCTACCACATACAATATCTTTATCAATAGATCTACATGGAGGGAAGTAACCAGTGAGGTACCAGAAGGGCCTAACTGTATCTGTATCCAAGAGGTGCCAAAAAATCATACTTATTTCACTCTCTGTTGCCACTTTTAAGTGGCAATATGAGGATATAGATTTTTTTCTCCCGCTTATACCCCATGAATATTATTATTGTTTGTTTATATTTATTCTGCTTTTATTATTTTTGTAAATAACTCAAGGCAGCAAAGGTACCTAATACTCCTTCCTCCTCCTATTTTTCCCACAGCAACAACCCTGTGAGCTGGGTGGACCTAAATTTCATTATATCTATATAATATAGATATATATTATAGATATAGATATATATCTATTATAGATATAAATATAGATCTATATCTATATTTATTTTTTTATTGTAATGGATTTGACATGCTGTGAGCCGCCCATGCTGTGAGTATGCCGGGAGTTGGGCGGCATACAAATCTATTAAATTAAATTAAATTAAATTAAATTAAATATCTGATCTTTCATTGTTCGAAAATTTCCAGAAATTGATATTTTACTTCCATTCATAAAAAAAAATATCTGCATGCAGTCTTGGAATATAATGGAGCTGCACATTAATTAATCTGGGCAGATTTCCCAAGTGGTGCTTCACAAAATATCCTTGAAGTTCCTCTCCCCAGCATAACTTTTCTTTCTTTCTTTCTTTCTTTCTTTCTTTCTTTCTTTCTTTCTTTCTTTCTTTCTTTCTTTCTTTCTTTCTTTCTTTCTTTCTTTCTTTCTTCCTTCCTTCCTTCCTTCTTTCTTCCTTCCTTCCTTCCTTTCTTTCTTTCTTCCCTCTTCCTTCCTTCCTTCCTTCCTCTTTCCTTCCTTCTTCCTTCCTTCTTTCTTTCTTCTCTCTCTTTCTCTCTTCTCTCCTTCCTCCTCCCTTCCTTCCTTCCTCCTTCTTCTTTCTTCCTTCTTCTTCTTTCTCCTTTTTTCTTTCTTTCTCTCTCTCCCTTCCTTCCTTCCTTCCTTCTTTCCTTCCTCCTTCCTTCCTTCTTTTTTCTTCTCTCTCTCTTTCTCTCTCTCTCCTCCCTCCCTCCCTCCCTCCCTTCCTCCATCCCGCTCTTTCTTTCTTTCTTTCTTTCTTTCTTTCTTTCTTTCTTTCTTTCTTTCTTTCTTTCTTTCTTTCTTTCTTTCTTTCTCTCCCTCCCCCTTCCTTCCTTCCTTCCTTCCTTCCTTCCTTCCTTCCTTCCCTTCCCTTCCCTTCCCTTTCCTTTCCTTTTCCTTCCTTCCTTCCTTCCTTCCTTCCTTCCTTCCTTCCTTCCTTCCTTCCTTCCTTCCTTCCTTCCTTCCTTCCTTCCTTTCTTGCCCATGGTACCCTTCTTCTGAGTCAGAAATCAGGGTCCACAGCAGTTTGCTGGACAAAAGTTTCTTCTGCTAATCGCACATCTATCAGAAGAAAGTGGCTGATGAGGCAAATCAGTCCTGCCTTGGTGCTTCATTATGTCAAGGCAGAATGACACTCACGGACAAGACAAAACGCCTCCTTGAGGCATATTGACTGGGATTGTCGGGAACCTAGTAATTACATCTTTGTGAATTTCACTACAGAGTGATCACACCTTCCCTGCCAATGTCATCCTTCAAAATTAAGTAATCTGCTGCTAGTTTCTGCCCTTCTTAAACTGACTGGTGGAAATCTCAGATTAAAGTGAAGCAAATTGTTCACAGATGCATTTAAAGCTACAGAGACTGAAAAGGAATACTTTTAGAAACGGCTGAGATAAAATGCATTTGGAAATTAATACGTTCTTTTTTAAACTAGACAGCAGACTGACATTGAAAAAGAGCATAGCCTCCTTAAGTTATTTATCAAATTAATGCTCTTTGCTAATCAAAACAGAGTTCAAAAGAAGCTCTCCAAGATAAACACAAGTACTGTACAATAAGAAACAAATGCCAGCAGACAGAAAATGAAAAGCCATTTTAGCAATAAAAACAGGGTGCTAGGATTTCTGTCTGAATAAATGGAAGAACAGAGGACCTTCAAGAAGGCCAGCAAAAGTGTTGTAACAGTTTTTGTACCAGATTACCTCAAACTGTCTGTGGTGAATCATTTGGCTGTAGAATTGCAAGTCCAGGTTTACATGGAAAAGACAGTGTAGATCAAATATACTGTAGATTTGTCTACCTTACTGTATTGTGGAGCAGCATGATGAATTAAATTTGTTTTCATTTTTATTGTACTGGCTCTTTAACTAGACATCAAGAATGTGTCAGGTTATGCAAACATATGTAAACATATTGTATATGGACTATAATTAGGCAAACAGAAGAAATGAATTATATAGGAGATATCTCTGTAGCCTGGCATTGGGGCAAGCAGATTCTAACTAGTTTGATTACTGGTTTGACCTAATGTGATTCCTTTAATCACCCGACTCACCCTGCATTCCTGATGTGTTGATTCTGATTATTGATTACCTGACTTAGCCAATGATCATACTGACTAATAAACATAGTGCTATAGTCATTAACCAACATCTGCATTTCCTGCATTGAATGAGGAGAGCACATCTTTCTCTCTGTCCTGGCCACCTTTTACACAGGCACAATTGAGAGTGTTTTAACAAACTGTTTGATTTGGTGGCAACAGTACCTCATGATAGAAAGTCCATATAGGGAGTGTGGGGTGTGGTGTGTGTGTGGTGTGTGGGTGTGTGTGTGTGTGTGGGTGTGTGTGTGTGGTATGGATGTATGGATGTATGATGTATGGTATGTAGGTATGTATGGCATGCATGCATGCATGTATCTCTCTCTCTCTCTCTCTCTCACTCTCTCTCTCTCTCTCTCTCTCTCTCGTCACTCTCTCTATATAGATTATATATATATATATAGTCATCTCTCTCTCTATCTCTCTCTATCTCTTTATCTATCTATCTATCTACTATCTATCTATCTATCTATCTATCTATCTATCTATCTATATCTCTATCATGCTCTCTCTCTCGCTCTCTCTCTCGCTCCCCCCCCCCCACTCTCTCTCTCTCTCTCACTCTCTCTCTCTCTCTCTCTCGCCTCTCTCTCGATCTCTCTCTCTCTCTCTCTCTCTCTCTCTCTCTCTCTCTCTCTCTATATATATATATATATATATATATATATATCTATATCTATATCTATATCTATATGCTATATCTATATCTATATCTATATCTATATATCTATTTTATATCTATATCTATATCTATCTATATCTATATCTATATCTATATCTATCTATATCTATATCTATATCTATATCTATATCTATATCTATATCTATATCTATATCTCTATATCTATCTATATCTATATCTATCTATATTATATCTATATCTA
>JALIGW010000013.1:1630000-1655000 GCA_023053685.1 Diadophis punctatus similis
TACATATTATATGCATGAATTGTCTTATGATATACAGAGGAGGAGGAAGAGGAGGAGGAGGAGGAAGAAGAAGAAGAAGAAGAAGAAGAAGAAGAAGAAGAAGAAGAAGAAGAAGAAGAAGAAGAAGAAGAAGAAGAAGAAGAAGAAGAAGAAGAAAGAAGAAGAAGAAGAAGCTGTTTTTCTATTATAACTATGGGTAAATATTTACATTTTTAAGGGCATAGCAATAAAGATAAAAATAGTGCCAGGCACTCAACATATCCACAGTGAAACTATAACAATGCCAAGTCAATGAAATACTGCAACTTTGTTAAAAGTTGAGAAGTGAATAAAAGCCAGATGTGGAATCATCTTTGGGGGAGGGATACCCTTGAGAGCTATGGGTGGTTGGCTGTGAAATCATAGTCTATTCATTTTACAGTAGTTTTGAAATGTATAATTGATTTGGAAAATAGGATAGCATCTGTCTAATCCTATTCAGAATAGATTCCTGAGTAGAATGTATTTCAGGTATATAAAGTGCTCAAGGATTCTATCTTTAACTGATATATTCAACATAATTTTTGAACAATATATGATTTTGATTTGCATTGGATTCACTAAGGATTGTGGTTTCCATTATCTTTGTTTGTTTAGTATTTAATTTTTTAAAAAGTCACTTTAACTTTAACTCTATACTTTCAATTAAGAAATTAGCATTACCTGTGTGTCTCAAGTTATTATTTAAGCACCTATTTTGATTCTAGATATATTCCAACCTTCCATTCTTTGTAACATTTGCTATATGCACAAAAGAATTATGGGGACAGTATACATGATAAAACCTCAGCTCTCCATTCTGTATATCTTTGTTTCTTCTAAGTCAGTTCTTACAGTAGCTTCTTTTTTGCTGTGAAAAGTTCATCAGAAGAAAAATCTCCAAGCCTGGAGTATTTGCTTTAATATTGTGATTCAGGGTATAGGGTGATTTTGCTTCACTGAAGGAAAAAAGCTTTCCAGTTCAACTTGAACTTGCTGGTTGAAGAACTTTCATGCTGAGTCTGTTTGCTACCTACAGTGACATTGGCCACAATTTTTGCTCAACCCATCTAACCTTGAAAGAACATCAGTTTGCCTTGAGGCTGGTAAGTTTCAGTACCTGGAGAGAGGCTCTCAGCAATTCATTTTGTAACCTCACATCTTGGATGGTGACCCAGTTTGGGTGAACAGTTCCTTTTGAGGCAATTGTCACTCGAGGAAGAAAAATTCTCCTGACCTGCTCACCAAAAGCCACCTGATTTGTAAGAAGATTTGTAGCATTGAGGATATTCCACTTGTTTGCATATCTTCTTAGACCACCTATGGACCAGTGGCCACCTGCCAGAGGAATGAGCCTAGGCCAGTCATTCTCTCTCAGCCCAAGACACATCACAGGGTTGTTGTTGTGGGGAAAAATAAGAGGAGGAAAGTGTGTTGGAAGTGTTCAATGCCTTGAGTTATATGTAAATATAATAAAGGTGAAATAGAAATAAATAAAATTATTTAATTAAACATCCTGCAGAGCATGGTATGCATAATAAGAAACCGTGCAATAGTTAAGTCATAGAAAGGGATGGTAAACTTATAGTTATTCTTATAATCTGTTGCTTTTTCCCCATGATCCATTAGCTATCTAATGCCATAAGAGCCGAGGTGGTGCAGCGGTTAGAGAGCAGTACTGCAGGCTACTTTAGCTGACTGTGATCATTTGAGTTCAGCTGTTCAAATCTCACCGGCTCAGGGTTGACTCAGCCTTCCATCCTTCCGAGGTAGGTAAAATGAGGACCTAGATTGTTGGGATCAGTGTAAATATATACGTTGCTTAATGGTGTAAACCGCTTAGAGAGTGCTTGCACTATGAGGCGGTATATAAATCTCACTAATAAATAAATAAATAAATAAATAAATAAATAAATAAATAAATAAATAAATAAATAAATAAATAAATAAATAAATATTTCCCTGCTTTTTGCAACACCTGCCTGTTCATAATGATACATCTCCCTCCATATGGCTTTAATATCCTTTGTGAAAACTTATGAAAAAGTATACTTCTCTTTTCTCTTTTTTTTATTGGTACAGCTATATGCACCAATGTTTTCTAATATCTAGCCTGTACATTTTTGCTATTTATTTGTTAACAGCTGCCAACATTTTAAACAACTCTTTCTCTGTAAAGTTCAATGGGTATTTCATCAGTAATTGCTTTCCCTTTCAATGTGATAGCCTATTTATTGCCTCTTGCCCCACACTTTCTATAAATCCTGAATATATTCTCTTTCTACAAATGTACGGCATGTCATTTAACAATCCCATTTTTAAAAGCTTTCAGTATACCCTCTCCATGGTTACTTTAACCTCATCTGCTCATAGAAAGTATCTTCCGTTGTAGAAGGTACATTAACACTCCTTTAGTTGTGAAGTTGTATGTCTTTGATCTTGTTCAAAAACTACTCTCATTTTCATTTTCTTGTTATTTTCTTGTATTTGTTGACATTCTTGACTGAGGCATCTTCCTTTGTCTTTTCTTGCTTGGAAATGAAAGTTTGCATTTTCTTACATCCTGGTTTCCTCTTATGTTCGCTGTCATGTAATTTAAATGCACTGAACCTATTTCTTACGTTGATCTTATATTCAGACTGCAAGGCCTCCAGGCCAAATTTTGCTGGCTTATTTTAATGTTTCTTTTTTCCCCTCTAATTTGACTACAGTTAATTTGCTATTTTAATAAGGCTGATTAAGGTATCCTGAATACATAACCAGAACCCTGCATACAGAATCTGTTGTGAGCCGCCCAGAATCCCTAGGGCAGTGATGGTGAACCTATGGCACGCGTGCCACAGGTGGCACGCAGAGCCATATCTGCCGGCACGCGAGCCGTTGCCCTAGCTCAGCTCCAACGTGCATGTGCACTCCGGCCATCTGATTTTCGGCTCGCACAGAGGCTCTGGGAGGGCGTTTTCGGCTTCCAGAGGGCCTCTGGCAGGCGGGGGAGGGCGTTTTCACCCTCCCCAAGCTCCAGGGAAGCCTCTGGAGCCTGGGGAGAACGGAAAATGGGCCTACTAGGCCCACCAGAAGTTGGAAAACGGGCTGTTTCTGGCCTCCAGAGGGCCTCCCGAGTGGTGGTGGAGGCCATTTTCGCCCTCCCCAGGGATTGAATTATAAGTGTGGGCACTCGCGCATGCGTGATAGTGCGCAAGCACGCGCTTTCGGCACCCGAGGAAAAAAAGGTTCGCCATCACTGCCCTAGGGAGTTGAGCGGCATAGAAATGGAATGAATGAATGAAAGAATGAATGAATAAATAAACAAACAAACAAACAAACAATCAAAGTGAATAATATGGGTGAGAGCCAAATTAATCAGAGCAGGTCTGTTAAAATCAATGAGAAAATGTTTCTCCTTAATATAACTAAATCTAAATCAATCACGTCAAAAATGGCATGGGGCAGGAAAGCAGAGACAAGCAGAGAGCAATAAAATGTAAGGACAACGTTATGAAATAAATAGCTGATATACAAACCCTTCAATTTGAGGATTACCTAAGGATGAATTTTTCATTGATGAGTTTTTGATAGAGCCTGATATAGAACGTACTTGTATATATGTGATATGTATGTGTGGGTGGGTGTTTCTATATGTTATCTACTCTGACATAGACTGTAATTTTCATTCCCACTTTATGCATCTAATTAAATGGGATCTTGCTTATACCATCTCAGACTCCAGTATGTGTTTGTGGGCCATATGAAATACATATTTCTCAGTGCTCTCGTTTTCTCTAGAAATACTTAGTGAATTGCAGCTGATCTGGACCACTGTAGTGAAAAACAGCTTGATGCCTTTTCTGACTCCATGCATAGAAAAAGGAGAGGTGTTTGTTTTTAAAAAGAAAAAACTGTTTTTGTGGTAAGTAGAGATTTTGTATAACTGTTTTATTCCTACATGGGGAAATCATTATTTTTGTTTTGTTATTAAACAAGGTGACTGTAAGGAAGGATTAAACACCTCAATTTCTACAAAAAATTATCTCAATCTAGATAAGCTACTGGCCATTTATTTCATAGAAAATACTTATGGTATGCTATATATTTAATATACTATGTATCTAGGCCAGTCATCAACCCGCGGCTCTCGAGCCGCATGTGGCTCTTTCATCCTTCTGCTGTGGCTCCCTGTCGCCGGTTGGCGCCACAATTTTGAGAGGAGCTTCCGGTTGGGAGGGGGAAAGCACAGTGCGCCAGGAGGAGACTCTATGGCAAGGGGCGGGTTTTCCGGTCAGCTCCACAATTGATAGGGCTTTTGGTTAGGACAGGTAGAGGAAAAAGGACGCCACACTAGGAGGAGACTCTATGATGGGGGAACTGGACTTCCGGTTGGCTCCAGAATTGAATGGGGGGCTTCCAGTTAGGACCTTTGTGGCTCTTTGAGTGTTTAAGGTTGCCGACCCCTGAGCTAGGCCCTTAGTCTTAGATATCAGCCAATTCTCAGATAGTTTTTTTTAATAGAAACAGCAGTGTTTCTCAACTTTGGCTATTTGAGGATGTGATGACTTCAACTTCCCAAATTCCCCAGCCTTCATTTTGAGATACAGTTGTGTTGGGTAAGATAGCTGGCTTGTGAATTCTGGGAATTGAAGTCCCCACATCTTCAAGCTGCAAAGGTTGAGAAACACTGGTCTACAGTACAGTTTGGATACTTGATTCCAACAGGTTTCAAGCGAAAACTTGCAGTTTGCAAAAGTTAAATGCTGAAAAAAGTGTTGCAGTTTGCTCTGCTGCTAGCCCTCAGATGAAAATGTGTCAATACAATGACAAGTCTTCATTGTTAGTCATGGTGATTATTGTGACAAATATTTAGGCAAAATAAAATTTGCTGCAGATGGCTTTAAATAAGTTGCCTGAGGATGGCGACTTATTCAAATCCCCATTTTTTTTATTATCTCATCTTTCATGTTGAGATACAGTTATTGTCCAAGATACATTATTTCTAGAGCACTGAGATTAGATAATCAGACTGGATCATGTGATTTCCATTCTTCCTTACTCCAGTACTTCAAGAACAGAGAAGTATAGTCCAAGTAGAAACCTAAACTATAAGACACAAAATCCATTAGGTAGCACACAACTGTTCCTCATTGAACTCTAATTGTTAGAAGGAAGGTAGAAGCATATATGAACAAGATCAGGACTGTTGTTTATTGGTTTACAGATGGATTAGATATCTTTTATTCTTTATCTGTGATTAGTGGTTTGTGTACTATCCTCTATCAATCAATCAATCAATCAATCAATCAATCAATCAATCAATCAATCAATCAATCAGCCAGCAACCAAGCCATAAAGTACATGAGAACTGAGTTTCCAAGAACTGAAACATGAAATTCGATCTTGCTTGGATCAAGTACTGACTTTTAAAAACTTTTAAGAAGTTTTGCAGACATTTTCTTTGATTCTTATCAGTTGAGTGTCTGTCATTCTGTCTGTCTGTCTGTCTGTCTGTCTGTCTGTCTTGGTCTCTGTCTCTGTCTCTGTCTCTGTCTCTGTCTCTGTCTCTCTGTCTCTCTGTCTCTGTTTCTTTCTCTGTCTCTCTCGCTGTCTCTGTCTGTCTGTCTGTCTGTCTGTCCCCCCCTCTCTCTCCCCCTCCCTCCCTCTCTCTCTCTCTCTTCTAACCTATCATGCCAGCCCTCACCATCATCCCATTTGATAGTCCAAAGTTTTATCTGAAAGTGTAACTACTGCACAGGAGAAAGGACTGGTGCTCTCCTCTGTAGCTATGGCTTTACAAATGGAAGGAGGACTTCAAATGAAAGAATCCTTCTCAAACCCTAGTGTACAACAAGGACACAAGTTGTGATGAAATGCATGATTTGTTCAATGCATTTTATTTCAATACAGTTGCAGCAATTAAGGACCGTTTCATTTGTACAGAGAAAAGTGGCAACTGAATAGGCACAGCTAGTGACTACCCTATTGCATGAACATTGAGATAAATGCTTATAAGCAGGAGCAAAATTAATAGACACAGTTATAATAGGCGTGATTTTAATTATGTTTGGAATAAAGGTATTGGAAAAAAGGAACTCAAGCTAGCAATATATTTAAATACTGCAAGCTGGGAAAATTCCTATTTCAAGCCCATTATTTTCAGATTTTAGTAGTACGCTAAGCAGAAGGGCCATCCATCATCTATTTAAAACTTTAGCAAAGATATCAAAGCATGTTTCTGCCATCGCCATCTTAAAGCTACATCTAACAAACATATTCAAAATATTTATGTGAAAAATCCATTTGGCAAGAAAGTGCCAAAGTAATAATATATTTGTTTGGGTGCCAAGTCACTGATCAGCCAAATTGCTTTAAAATATTTTCTCCTAACAAGGATGAAATCATCCAAGCATTCTTGTCTTAATTACTTAGCAACCTAGTTGAGATATGACTATTTCCAGAAATTTGTGATGCAGTAAAAATGTGTTTATCACTTCAAGTATAAACTGAACACTGGGATTTAAATGTGTTTTGAGGTTAAAAGATAACATCCTTGGGTAGGAATTGTCCCGGAATTATTGCTGTAGTTTCCTAACATATCAAACCTAATAATGGAAACTCTGAAAAATAGATTATTGGTACTTTTCACACAGCTGTACTATTACAAAAATACTATGCTAATATAGTGGTACCAATGTGATTCCAAATAGACATGGAATAAAGAATGGAATGGAATGGAATGGAATGGAATGGAATGGAATAGCATAGCATAGCATGGCATGGCATGGCATGGCATGGCATAGCATAGCATAGCATAGCATAGCATAGCATAGCATAGCATAGCATAGCATAGCATAGCAAGAATAGAATAGAATAGAATAGAATAGAATAGAATAGAATAGAATAGAATAGAATAGAATAGAATAGAATAGAATAGAATAGAATGAAGTAGCTGAAGGCCACTGATCACAAGTTTTATCGTCCACAAAAGTAAGCTGCCTCTGATCACAAAAATATTATATGGGCTAAGAGTTTCTGATACCCCAATTTCACTATTGTTACCATAGTTGAGTTTTTGGTTGGAAAGAAAAGTATGAAAAGCAAGCCCCAACCCACACCCTTCAAGACTGACTAATAACAATTTTAAATAGTTACATTTTTGAATATCATTTTGTACTTAAGCTATGATAATATTTATTCATTCTTAAATATAATACATATTACAGAGATAAATATCTTTATCTAGTGACTTCAGATGACCAACATTAAGAGGTGTGTTGGTTAGGGACATATCCTTTTGATAATGCTGCATGTTAGTCAAGAAACCAAATGATTTGCAGTGAATGCTAAATAAAGTATATGATGACACAAGGAACAACTGCACATTATAAATAAAAGCTGAAAAAACTAATACATGAATCAACATTTATTGATTGTTCAATAAACTTTGTTCAAAAAACTTCCTGGACAAGTCCCAACAGTTTTCTTGGCAAGAGTTTGGAAGTGATTTGCTGTTGTCTATTTACTAGAATTGAGAAAGTGTGGCTGGCCCGAGGTCACCTAGTTGGCTTTATACCTAAAGTAGAACTAGAACTCACAGTCTTCTAAGTTTCTAGTCTAGTGTTTTAATCACTACACCATACTGGGTCACTTTGTTGCATAACTTAGTAAAATGTTATCCAAAGATGGAGAAAAGATAGAGAAAGATGAGAAATACAGATGGAAATGCGTTTTGAAATAAAAAAGTGTCCAGCACAAAGCAATACACTGATATCTTTTGAGTTGATTGATTATATATCACCAAGTCCATCTTGACCCTAGTTACCATAGATATATTTTCTTCATGGTAACCTGTCCCTGACCTGATCCTTCAAATGATGCACTCATTGCCACTTTAACTGAATTCATCCACCTTGTTGCTAGTTGTCCTCTTCTTCTCTTTCCTTCTATCTTTCTCAGCATTAGAACCTTCTCCAGAGAATTTGTACTTTGCATAATGTGTCTCAATTAAAATACTGGTCGTTTGTGCCTCTAATAAGAATTCTGAGTTCATCCATTTGCTTATTTTCTTGACTGCCCATGGTATTCTCAGGCAGGCAGTGACTGTCACCTCCGTTTGACTGAATTTTCTTCAGTCAAACATATATACTTTTTTGGGGGGAGGGGGAAACTGTGATTTTTGATCACTGTGAAGCTGCTGACAAACACAATAGAAACACCCACAAAAGATCTGAAGCACTTTTTTTTACCTTTGATCTAAAATGCTGCAATCATTCATGAAGATGGATAATGAATAGTGTAAACTAGAATTATATTTCTTGTTTAGATAGATAGATAAATAGATAGATAGATAGATAGATAGATAGATAGATAGATAGATAGATAGATAGAAAGAAAGAAAGAAAGATAGATGATAGATAGATAAATAGATAGATAGATAGATGATAGATAGATAGATAGATAGATAGATAGATAGATAGATAGATAGATAGATAGATAGATAGATAGATAGAAGATAGGTAGATAGATAGATAGATAGATAGATAGATAGATAGATAGATAGATAGAAAAATAGTAGAAATGGAGAGAGATAGAGAGATAGAGATGGATGTAGTAGATGTAGATATATAGAGATGATATAGTCAACAATATTTTGGGGCAGGGTGGAACTAAAAAATAAACTCATAAGCAAATATATTTGTTTATTTGTCAAGCATATATGATTATAAGCAAAGTATAAACAGTAAAACATGATCGAATATATATGTAATAGTATAAACATGAATAAGAGTAAAAGAGGTATGAATATATGGGTACATTAGGACAGGAACGGTAGGCGCGATTGTGCGCTTATGCAAAAGATAGGTAGGTAGATTAATGGATGGATGGATGGATGGATGGATGGATGGATGGATGGATGGATGGATGGATGGATATTTATTTATTTATTTATTTATTTATTTATTTATTTATTTATTTATTTATTTATTTATTTATTTATTTATTTATTTATTTATTTATTTAT
Organism: Diadophis punctatus similis; assembly: GCA_023053685.1. Lineage (NCBI taxonomy): Eukaryota > Metazoa > Chordata > Lepidosauria > Squamata > Dipsadidae > Diadophis > Diadophis punctatus. Next base: position 1,639,029 of record JALIGW010000013.1, read on the forward strand.
TTATTTAGTTAGTGCTCTTATATGCCGCCCTACTCCCTGGGGACTCAGGGCGGCGTACAACATTTAAAGAACAGCTAAACAAAATACTTTAATAACAATTTAAAAACATTTAAAAATAAACATACAAAGCATACATACATGGGGGAGACCAAGATAGATAGATAGATAGGTAGGTAGGTAGATAGATAGATAGATAGATAGATAGATAGATAGATAGATAGATAGATAGATAGATAGATAGATAGATAGATAGATAGATAGATAGATAGATAGATAGATAGATAGATAGGCAGATAATAGAAATGGAGAGAGATAGAGAGATATAGATGGATGTCGGTAGATGTAGATGTATAGAGATGATAGAGAGATAGAGATGATAGAGATAGATAGAGATGCAATTCTATACTTATTTTAAAACTATTCTTTTTTATGTAGTGGTGACTACACAAAGGGGAGACAATAGAGGGCATTAGAAATATTAAAATGGGGATAATTATGCAAGGTATCATTTATATTAGCTTACTAGGTTTACTTTTATTCTTTTTGGAAATAAATTCTAAACTCTAGATCTGTCTAGAATATGTGGTCCATTCCCCAAATGAAATCTTGTCCTGTGCCAATGCATTTCATTCCCTTAAAAAAAAAAATCAAAAGCTAAGGGCTGTTTACACTTTACATTCATCACATCTGCTTGGATGGCAAACTGCCTGTCCAAACCTAATCAAAGTCTTGCCTAGAGCAAGGCTATGAAGCAAACAAAGGCTTAGGAGGCCAATTAAAATAACAGTTTTTAAAATTGCAAAGATGATTTCTTTGCAACAGCCATCTCTGGGTTTTTTTTTAAAGGAAGATACTGAATGGCACAGAATGCACAAGACTGCAGTTTCATCCCTGTCTTGAAACTAGTTAAAAGGGGCTTCTTTCTGAATAGGTATGCTTTGTACTTCTTGAATGAATATTTCTTTCTATCACGGGGACACGCTTACATGGGACCAATATGAATGAAACATCAAGAAAAGCTTGTAAATGCCAAAGGAAAATGTGGACACTTGTTAGCACTAATTGCAAAATGTGAACTATTGGATCAGAGAGGTTAAAAGGGAAAATGTGCTAACTAACAAAATAAGGATGAATCTATGGTCTTGGAATTCATAATATGGTTCAGAGGCCGAAGGATATCTCCCTAGCAATTATGATGTGTATTTCAGCATTTATAAAGGAAATAATATTTTAACACTGGAATTGAAGCAATTTTCTTCCCCTTTCACTTTTTTCTTCCCTCCCTTCTTCCTCGTCTATAAGAATAAGCTGAATGTCTATAGTGACAAAAGGACAGTGTTTTGTCTGACAAGTTATAGTACAATATTGAAGACCAGTTTAACTATCACAACAACCCACAATCCTTCCAGTTAAAAGGCTTCCTTGTTATTTGTTGTTCCTTATATTTTAATCCACTCAATAAACATTTTCTCTGGACAGATTACATAACCAGCATAAATTGACAAAATGTCATAACTGTAGAATCTAACATAGACATACACAGACACACCCCCCCAAGTGAATTAATTGAAGTAAGTTAAAATGTCACCTAGAAAGAATCGTATAAATGGATAAACACAATGCAAAATTGCACTACTGTCGTTCATGCAATATTCAATCATAACCATTAATGAAAAGTGTCTGATGTGAATTGCATCCTAGCTGATGGAGCAAAGTCTTATAGAGCTAAAGAGGTTTGCAATCTCTTTCTGTTCTTCCATAGAAATTATTAGCATTATTATCTGTCCACAACAATGTGAAGTCACAGCTTCCAGTTCTTTAGCAGTTGTTGGCCTTCATATGCATAGAGTTCTTCCCAAGAACCTAGGATGCTGTAATGTATCAGCATAGTATATGTGCAAATCCAAATAGTGTGACCTTTTTTCAATTGACATGGAAATTTTTTGTCACTGCCCAGATTTTTAAAGTGCCATTCTTCATTTTTCAGCCTGACACCTAATGTGCAAATAACTACTAGAACCACAATGGCTGTTTATGCCATAATCTTTCAACTTCAATTTTCAGATCTTGATACTTCCTTGACCTCCAATTGTTTGTCTTTTATTCTACTGGTATTGCCAAATCAATTATCTATACCTTATCAATTTGTATGGCTAATTATTAGATAATCTATAGCTTGTCACTGCAAATTATTGATAGCTCAGGAGATTCTGAGTATGCTGTTATTTCTTGAAAGTGGAAAGATCTGATTATGCATCAGTGAGTTGGATTATGGATCTAAGACAGATGTGCATATGCTCAACATGCTGGGTTAAGTAAGGCTGTCAGGGATGACCAATAGTTCTCATCAAGCCATATTTGTTTAACAAATATGGCAGAGAAAAAAATTATAAAACACTAAATAACTTGAGTAAGGATAGTCCTAGAATCTAATGGCATATATGTTAAGGTGAGAGTACTAAGGGTTTATTCTGGTAAGAGTCTTCCTATTGAATGTAAGGAAATAAAGAACTGAACTCTGGTTGAATTCTTCTTCGTGCCCTTAAACTTTACTTGACCAACTCAATGATCCATTGGGTCATTGTTCCAAAGGCGCTTCCTTACCCTAAACAGAAAAACAGAATAATCAAAGGGAAAATATTTTATTTATTTATTTATTTATTTATTTATTTATTTATTTATTTATTTATTTATTTATTTATTTATTTATTTATTTATTTATTTATTTATTTATTTATTTATTTATTTATTATTTATTTATTTATTTATTATTTATTTATTTTGTCAACACGTGTACAAGATAACAGGTATGATATAAACATAAACAAAAGAAAAGTATGTATAGGTAAATTTAGACAATAGGACAGAAGGACAGGGACGGTAGGCACGATGGTGCGCTTATGCACGCCCCTTACAGACCTCTTAGGAATGGGGTGAGGTCAACTGTAGACAGTCTAAGGTTAAAGTTTTTGGGGTTTGGGGAAGAAACCACAGAGTCAAGTAGTGCATTCCAGGCATTGATTACTCTGTTGCTGAAGTCATATTTTCTGCAGTCAAGTTTTGAGCGGTTTACATTGAGTTTGAATCTGTTGTGTGCTCGTGTATTGTTGTGGTTGAAGCTGAAGTAGTCATTGACAGGTAGGACATTGTGGCAGATGATTTTATGAACTACATTTAGATCAGATCGAAGGCGACGTAGCTCTAAGTTGCCTAAGCCCAAAATTTCAAGTCTGGTGGAATAAGGAATTCTGTTGCGAGCACAGGAGTGGAGGACTCTTCTTGTGAAATATTTCTGGACTCTCTCAATTGTATTAATGTCCGATATGCAGTGCGGGTTCCAGACAGGTGAGCTGTATTCGAGGATTGGTCTGGCAACAAAGCAAAACAGAACAAAAAACAATGGGAGCATGACTGACTTCAGGCTTCCTGCCAACTGCACTGTGGCTGATCACCAGTTGATGGTGGGAACAGTCTACTTGGCTTCTGGAAGGCTAGAGTGGAACTATATTATTTGATCTCCAGTGGCTGAAGGAGTTGCTGATCTTGGCCTCTAGAAAGCTAGAGTGGGACTCCTGAAGCTTCTGACAGCAGCATCACAACAGCACTGAAGTGACCACAAATGTGCCAGTCTTACAGAGATTGAGTTGGAAACTGGTTATTCTTAACTAAGTAGTGTGTTTGAAATAAAAATAATTGGTCAATTTTCATTCTGTTTTGAAAGCGGAACCCAAATCAAATGGTAAAGCAAACCATCACTTTTTCTAATAAATAATGGACTTGTTCTCCCTGGAGATGAAATCAAATTGTAAAATCAAAGTATTTACTATAATGTCGTGATATATTTTAGATATTCACTTGAATATTGATTCTGTTTGTTGCTGATGTTCATTATTTTTATCCAGAACTAGCTGAATACCCGTGCTCCGCTACGAAACTATGTGATCAGGCTTGATAAATCAACACTTACAGCTTGCAAATTAATGAGTAGTTATGATTGGCTTCTCCTCTCCCCTTCTCTCCCTCAGGATGGCCCCACAGAGGCCTCTCCTCTCCTATCCCCCTTCTCTCCCTCAGGATGGCCCCATTGATCCTCTCCTATCCCCTTCTCTCCCTCAGGCTGGCCCCATTGATCCTCTCCTATCCCCTTCTCTCCCTCAGGATGGCCCCACAGAGCCTCTCCTATCTTATCCCCTTCTCTCCCTCAGGATGGCCCCATTGATCCTCTCCTATCCCCTTCTCTCCCTCAGGCTTGCCCCACAGAACCTCTCCTATCTTATCCCCTTCTCTCCCTCAGGATGGCCCCATTGATCCTCTCCAAACTCCCAGCACACAGGCCAGATGAGTCATGCACTGGCTACACCCAAGTGGCAGTTGGAACTGACTTCTTTTCAGGTGGGACGGGGGAGTAGAACGTCTAACTCCTTAGCATCATAGTGTGTTAATAATAGTATAAGAAATACTAATGCTCTGATAGTCATTTTGAAAAATCCTTTCTAAGCAAGCACCTAGAAACCAAGAGGAACATACGTGCCAAATTTCAAGTTTGTAGGCGTTACGGTTCTGGAGATTTTGTGATTTTGTGCGAGTGTTAGTATATATATAGAAGATGGGTATATTGCAGTTTCCTTTCTACAGTCATCAGTTTTTGGAGCAGTGCCAGAAAAGTCTACTTATAAAACATATGTATTTATTCTCTTCAAGCCTACAATATATCTTGAATTAGAGACTTATAACATGTACCAGTACATATGATATGGTTTAGGTTCCAGGCATCTCTGTAATTTATTGTTCTTCTTATATTTTGAGTCCTTTGTTCTTGCTGTTATTTTTCAAGCAGTTTTTAACTGATAAAAGAAACTGCACTTATATCAAGAACAAGATAACTTTTGGCCCTTCATTTGTCACTTGCAGAGATTCCTTTCCCAAAGAGGAAGTATTATCAGTAAGGAAAATTTAAATTTAAATCAATCCTTTCTCTGATTGTGTTTGAACAATGTCTACAGCTGTATGGATTCCTAGGAATAGCAGCCAATCCACATCATCATATAATTAATACTGCCATATTCTTCACATTTGCACTTTGGCACAAGAAGAGAACTGTTGAATGTCCGCTTACTTGAGCTTTGTGACTCCAAGAGAGACTAATCATATGTTACTGGGAATTCTTTAGCAAGGTTTGAAGACAGCATCTTGAAAGCAGCTGGTGTACAAAAATGAGCAATTGCTTTAACTTGAAAACTATCATTGTCAAGTGGATTGTAACAATCGAAAAAGTGCAGATTAAGACCTGTCTGATTGTTCTGTGTCACCTAAAGGTTGAAGGAACACACTCAGCAAATGCAAATTAAGTATTTTCACAGAGTGAATGTCTTAATCCCTGACTGACATATTTAACTACTTCACTTTTAAAGATGCTTAAAATAATGGCTTTCGCCATAGTTTGTGATTGAGATTCCTAATAACCAGAGAGACACACACACACACACACACATACATACATATAGAGATGGCATTTTCTTTTCCTCCTTTTTTTTTCATGAGATGGGAATTTGGCAGTGAGGTTGCTGAACACTAATCAGATTTGGAGATCTTATGTGATTTTGATAGGCTGGATCTGGTAAAAACCATAATGTATTTTATAACCAGGACATAATATGTCCAGAAGATTGTAAAGTTTGTTAGAAAAATAGAGGGTGAAGAAAGAACACAGCAGTGATAATGGAGAAATCAATCTACACATTTATGTATTTATTTATTTATTGTGTGTGTGTGTGTGTGTGTGTGTGTATACACACACACACACATGATCAAAATTCAGATGTTTGGGAACTGATGCATATTTATGGTTGTAGTCATAGGTGGTATTCATTTACTTTCCCTACTGGTTCGCAAATGTGAGTGCGCAGTGCAGATGCTCACTTCGGTTGCATGTACCTTCTGTGCATGTGCATGGCTTTATGCAAATGCACGCAGCCTTCCGCGCACGTGCTTGGCTTGCACACGCAGCTTGCACACATGCACGCTGCTTCAAAACATGCCTAAATAGGACGGCATAGCGCCAGGGCAGGTGGGTGGGTGGGCAGGCCCACCCGGAGGTCATTACTACCAATTCACCTGAACCGGTCGAAACCGGCTGAATGCTACCTCTGGTTGTAATGTCTTGTGGTCACATGATCATCTTTTGTGACCTTCTTCAATGGGGAGGCCAGATTCACTTAACCACCATGTTACTCACTTGACAATGTCAGTGATTCACTTAACAACAGCTGTGGCAAGAAAAACCGTAAAATGGGGCAAAACTCACTTAACAAACATTTCACTTAGCAACAGAAATGTTGGGCTCAGTTGCGATTGTAAGTCGAGGGCTTACGTGTATTTTCTCACCAAAGTGATACCTATTTATCTATTTGCACATAACATGCTTTCAAACTGCTAGGTGACAGGAACTCACAGTGCCAGTAACACAGCACTACGAAGTGCTAGACTTGAACTGCTGGAGTACAGACCTTCTCCAGTGTCATTAAGCCACTGAGGCACTGCACCTCTCTATTTATACATTTTCTAAGAGGACCGTCTAAATCAGGTTATTTGTTTGCAATGTCGCAAGATCTTTAATTGACCAAAGGTATGCTATGTGTACTCTAAACTTATGTTATGATTTTTAAATTATTACTTGGCATATAAGAGCCGAGGTGGCGCAGCAGTTTAGCTGACTGTGGATCACAGTCAGCTAAAGTGGCCTGCAGTACTGCCTCTAACCGCTGCGCCACCTCGGCTCTTATATGCCAAGGACAGTATTTGTTTCTGTTTATAAAGTAATAATTTAAAAATCATAACATAAAAAACAGCCCAATGGCAAACCGGAAGTGTGTTTTTCCGCACTTTGGGTTTGCCCATTGTGTGCATGCATTGGGAGGGCAATGGGTGTTGGCACGCGAACCAGAAAAGGTTTGCCATATACATACACAACATGAATGTATGTATGTGTATATACATATGTACACTTATGTTATGATACATACATACATACATACATAACATACACATACATACATACATAACATACACATACATACATACATACATACATACATACATACATACATACATACATACATACATACATACATACACAGTTCAGTGAACCTAAGCCACACCCAGGCTCCGAGCTGTCTGGGTCACCAAACAGTCTCCATTGGCTGACCTGTTACCATGTCTATCCCACTTCATGAGCCCTTATATACTGACAGTATTGGCATAATATGTGTTTTTGCAATTAATGTTGACATTCTGTCAATTCCTGTTGTATCCAAGTGCTTTCCTAGAACTTTTGGTATGGCACAAAGCAGCTCTATCCCCAAGGGCAACACTTTTACTTTCTTTTCCTTTCACTCAATTTTAAATATTTTCCCAGGTTCTTTTTTTCTTATCGATCCTTCCTATCTATAGCTTGTTTGTTTGTAGCTACAATCATGCCTACCTTGTTCTGGGCTAAATGTTTTTCAGTTTGTTTTTGGAAGACTCATAAGATCCTTTTGTCAACTACTTTTTCCAATATTGTTATTCCACCAATTGTTTGTTGCTGGCAAGTTTTCATTTGTGTAAGAGTTCAATGAATCAACATGGCCAATTTATTCTGCTTTTCTAAATGCTCCTCCTGCACAATCTTCTCATATCATATGCCAGGTTTTTAATAAACTCTTTGCATAACCAGCATTTACTATCATGCCTTTGTGGAGAGCTGTGGTTTTTTTTTTTTCCAATTTCAACTTTCATTACATTTGTACATGGCGAATGTTATTGAGTTGCTAAAATGAACTTTTCCACCATCTTCTTTTATGAGCTTTTTTAACCATTGCTATTTTTTTTCATTGTTAACCTTTCCATGGAGGCTGTTAAAGCACTGGTCACATAATGGCTTCATTTTGACAGTTTTCCATTCACATCACCAGCAGTTCATTCTTACATACTCGCTTGGTTTCATTGCTTTTCAATACACCTTCCTTTATTAAGTCATTTACTATATCTTCTCGCACATTCTAAGCTCTCTCTTTTTTTCCAGCTGTTTGTTGAACCTTTCTCAGAACCTCAAAGGGATGCACATAGGTTGTCTTCTCTTTTTATCCTCTCAGTAAAATACTGTGAGAGGGGTTCAGGATGGAGAAGGGTCATTCATTAATTTTGTTTGGCACTGTCACTACGGGGTTTTTTTTTTTTTTTGGTTCATCAGATGAGCTTCCATCCTGTGCATTTGTAACCTGAGAATTCTTATCTCTAAGTGTCTTGTGACTGATTTATTGTGCATGTGCAGTTTCTGTTCTTTGTTCTTTTCTCTTTGCTTTCATTCCGTCCCTCCGGCCGGACGTATGTTTTCCTGGTGAGCATGTAGTCAGTTATATATTTTTTGTTTCTTTTATAATTAAAGCATTTATTAGAATTGTAAGTTTCGGATTATTTTATTTGGGTTAGCCGTCATGAGGAGGCTCGGTCTATTCTCCTCTGATTTATGGCTTCCCAGAAAGCGGGGCTACGGAACTTTGTTTTCATGTTCCAACAGGCACAAAATCAAGTCGTGATGTTTAATGTTGAATTAAACTTTTTGGGATCTCTCTCCTTGATTTGAGACCAATATATTAATACCAATATTATACCATCCCTTCATCTTGCTGAGTATTCAGTTCTAAGAAATCCAAAATTATGATTTAGTGAGCAGTGACTGACATAATTTGATGATCATGACCTTGATGATGATCCTCACTCAGTAAAGGACCTCGGAGCACTCATCTCTAACGATCTAAGTGCCAGAGCCCACTGCAACTACATAGCAAAGAAGGCATTAAGAGTGGTTAACCTAATCTTGCGCAGCTTCTTCTCTGGTAACATTGTACTCTTAACCAGAGCATACAAAACATTTGCTAGACCGATTCTTGAATACAGCTCATCAGTCTGGTACCCACACCACATAACAGACATTAACACAATTGAGAATGTCCAGCGATACTTCACAAGAAGAGTATTACATTCCTCTGTTCACAACAGAATTCCTTATGAAACCAGACTTGAAATTTTGGGACTTCAAAATTTAGAACTCCGCCACCTTCGATCTGACCTAAGTGTAGCTCACAAAATTATCCGCCTCAATGTCCTACCCGTTAACGACTATTTCAGCTTCAACTGTAATAATACACGAGCTCACAATAGATACAAACTTAATGTAAACCGCTCCAGACTTGATTGCAAAAAATTCAACTTCAACAACAGAGTTGTCAACGCCTGGAACACTTTACCTGACTCAGTAGTTTCTTCCCCAAACCCCAAAAACTTCAACCTCTTATTATCTACCATTGACCTCACCCCATTCCTAAGAGGTCAGTAAGGGGCGTACATAAGCGCACAATCGTGCCTACCGTTCCTGTCCTATGTACCCATATAATCATACCTCTTTTACTCTTATTCATGCTTGTAATATTACATATATATTCAATCATGTTTTACTGTTTGTACTTTGCTTATAATTATATATGCTTGACAAATAAACAAATACAAATAATACTCTCCACAAAGGGATCGTAATTACATGAAGATACCACTGTATAGAAAATGTGTTCACTTCATATGTATTTGCATTTTACAGTCAACAGTACTCCTAAGTATAAACCAAGGCTGAAGTTTTTTTCAATAAACATTGGATAGTCCTTGAAGGGTATGAATTATTATTGTTATTATCACTGATTGGGTAAATTTGCTCTATGGAGTTTTAATTAATTTTTACTATTTATCAAATTGTATTATTGGCTGTTCATAACAATGTGAAGACACAGTTGCCAGTTCTTGAGCTGTTGTTGGCCTTGATATGCATCACGTTCTTCCCAAGGACCTAGAACAGGGGTGTCAAACTCGATTTCATTGAGGGCCAAATCGGGGTTGTGTTTGACCTCAGGGGGCCAGGCTGGGCATGGTCAGCTTGCCGTCAGTCGTGTCAGGGGCGCCTGTGGTGGCCCAAGTTCTGCCAGCAAAAATGGGCTCCCGAGCTCCTTTTTCGGCTGCGACAACTTCCTGCAACCCTCTGCCAGTGAAAAGGAGCTCAGGAGGGCTGCCCTACCGAGCTTCATTTTTGCTGGCAGAGGCCCTGCAGGCCGGTCCTTTCCTGTTTCCGGGGCAGCCCTGCAGGCCAGATCTAAGCAACGTCTGCCAGATCCGGCCCCCTTGAGTCTTGAGTTTGACACCCCTGATCTAGAATGTTGTAATGTATCAACGTAGTATATGTGTGGAACCAAGCAGTGTGGTCATTTGTAATGCACCAATGAAAATTTTGTCAATAGTCATATTTTTAAGTCCTTTTCCAAAAGTTTTTGTTATGGCATCAAGTGTGTCGATGACTGCTGGGATTAACACAGCTAGTGTAGGCTATAATCGTTCCATTTTGATTTTCAGATCTTGATACCTTGTGATTTTCTCCAATTCTTTGCCTTATGTGTTATGGCCACATAAATTATACACACTTTCTTTTTTTTTTCCAACTACAGTTATGAACCAAGACTTCATCAGTTTTAGTTTGGAAATTCCACAATTTTTTAAAACATGTTTTTATTCTACATTTTCCTTTATGATACATCACATTTAAAGTTTTACAATGACAGTCCATCTCTTTCCGTCTCTTTCCTTCTCCTTCCCTCCCTTCCCTTCTCCCCTCCGCTTCCCTCTCCTTCCCTCTTTCCTTCTCCTCTCCTCCCCCCCACTTCCCGCTCCTTCCCTCCCTTCTTCTCCTTCCCCTCTCTCCTTCCCTCTCCTCCCTTTTCATCCCCTCCTCTCCTCTTCTCCACTTCCCTCTCCTTCCCTCTCTCCTACTCCTCTCCTCTCCTCCCATCCACTTCCCTCTCCTTTCTCCGCTCTACTTCCCTCTTCTTCTGTCTCCTTCAATATTTTAATCTCATTTTCAATTACTTTTTCAACTATATGATAATTTTTAAAGATGTTGTAGTGAATAATTTTGGCAAATGTGTATATTATATTATATTATTATATTATATAATTATATTACAATTATATTATATTACATTACATTACATTATTATACTATACTATACTATACTATACTATACTATACTATACTATACTATACTATACTATACTATACTATACTATACTATACTATACTATATTGTTACGTTACGTTACGTTATGTTATGTTATGTTATGTTACGTTACATTACGTTACGTTACGTTACGTTACGTTACATTACATTATATTATATTATAATATTATTATCTTTTATATTATAATATTATTATTATCTTTTATATTATTATACTTTATTCTTTAAACATGAAACTCAGTCAACTGAACATTCAAAAATGCATCATAAATACTATTGACTGGTGCTAATGGTTGATACAGGTTGCTGCCAGCATCCTAGGTATCAACCAAGTACCTTCTTAAGATGTACGATGTTCCAAGTAGCGCAGTTCTTTGCAGTTCCGCTGGTGTTTGCACTTCTGCTGGTGTAATTGCAGGAAGCTGCAATTATCATCATCATCATCATCATCATCATCATCATCATCATCATCATTATTGGAAACATTGCACATCTTAGTGTCTCAGCAATTTGGTATTAGACTAGAATTAGACAGTCGATCTGGCTTTAATTCATGATGGCATGATGGAACTCACAGGAGAATCTGAATCAGTCACAATGGTTTCCTTCAAAGGATTGTTGCAGGAACAGAACAGAACAGAACAGAACAGAATAGAATAGAATAGAATAGAATAGAATAGAATAGAAAATACGATTGACAACCATGGAGGAAAGATACATTTAACAAAAAAAATGCAGTTTGCAAAAAAAAAAAAAGAATAAATTTTGCACCAGCTTTATTTCATAAACTAATAGTATTTCAAGTTTGAAGTTGTCTCAAAGATTTCAGAAGCAAAATTGAACCCATCTATTCTTAAATTGCTCTACTATTGGATTCTAAGAAATGTACTTACATCAGCACACAGCTCTAAGTTGTGTGCCCTGCAGCTGACACTGATGTTCAAGCTGCCATTTCTTCTGGAAAATGTTATTGTGTGTGACATTAAAATGTGCCAAAACCAAAATGCAAAGAAAAAGAGCTGCAAATTAGCATGGGAAAAATGTTCAAGTCTGAGCAATGCTTGCTCTGGGCTCAGGCAGGGGAGGGGGAGCAAAATTAGGTCCACTGAGTTCACACACCATAACCTTACAATTCTCCACTGCTGAAAAGAATCTAGAATGCATTTTTAATTGCTTTAAAAGCCTTGGGGAGCGTTACATAACGTACAAACTTTCCTCCCCTGGTTTGTTAATGTAATGGAACCAAAAGGCTACTAATTCTGATAGAAACTGGGATATACTTGAAGACTGAACTGAAAGACAGCTGTTTCTCTCTTAGATCACTTCGAAGCCTTATCTCAGCAGTGCCATCCAGATTTTCCATCAGACTTCTTCTAGAACTAAATGACAAAGCAATATTGGATGGTCTTGCTTGAGGGAAGCATAGGGTTAATTTCAAAGCAAAGACCCTTATCTTATCAGCGTGACTAGCAACTGGAGAATCTATATCTTGCTAAACTAAGGGGGCGTGCATAAGCGTGCCTACCGTCCCTGTCCTACTGTACCCATACTCATTCTATCTGTTTATGGCTATGTTTTGCTTCTTTATATCCATTTATCTGTGCCATTTTTTCATGTGTCCTGTTTCCTTGCACTTGTTGACAAATTAAACAAATACACAGATAAACAGATAAACAGATAAACAGATAAGCAAATAAGCAAATAAGCAAATAAGCAAATAAGCAAATAAGCAAATAAGCAAATAAGCAAATAAACAAATAAACGAACTGCCTCTTTCTATGCAGAATGTCCGAAGAGAGAAACACCCACAAAGAACTTGCTGCAAGCACTTTGCTTAAGAAGGGTGATTTTTTTTTCTCTTGGAATAGAGTAGCTGAAGTGCAGGAGGAGAGTATATTTACTTTGGGGGGTTGGCAACAGGTGCTCTATGATGTCCCTGTGTTCTCTGAAACTCCTTTCTCCCTTCAAATCAGAAGGTCTGCATAGCCTTTCATACTGTGAGATTTGCTACCAAATTTGACTATCCCTCAATTAGAAAACTGATTTTGGCCAATTCCAATTAACCTGAAGCAAGAAGAATCTATTTTGTCACCATACTAAGGGTTAAAACTGCTGTCAATCGGAGTTCTCAATGCTAGAAGTATGTTTTGGGACACAACCAGAGGTGGGTTCCTGCCGGAGCTGCCCAGTACACAGCTCCGGTAGGGAGCAGCAGATTTCACAGCCGCTCCGGAGCCATCTCTGCCGGTCCACCCGGCACGTCGCCATTTTTTTCCCGTGATTTTTGGGTGATTTTGCTTCTGCGCATGTGCGGACGCAAAATCATGCCAAAATCTTGCGAGGGGACACGCATGCGAGCGAGATTTCGGTGAGATTTTGCCTCCGTGCATGCACGGAAGCAAAATCGCACCGAAATCTCACACGCGCGCGTCCCCTTGTGAGATTTCGGCACGATTTTGCTTCCACGCATGCGCAGAAGCAAAATCGCACGAGGGGGGCTCGTGCGTAGTGAGCGCGCACCCCCAAAGCGTGGAGATGCGCGCTCATAGCTCCGGCAGCAAGGTAAGTGAGCAACTCGCCCCTGGACACAACAGAACCTCCAAACCAACCAACCAATGAAATGAAATCTTTATTACAGCCTTAGGGTCAGAAAGCACAACATTTAATGCATACTCCTGCAATTATTAATAAAACTTTAGAACAATGTAATAAATCTACAGAAAGTACATTATTATAGTAACTGTAATACAAGTAGCAGTAGCAATTACCAACATTGGGTGTTAAATGTCAACCAGAGATAGGCAAATACAACAAATGATAGCACAAAATCAGGCAACCTGGAAGGAATATCTCAGGATCCTGGTCAGATAGAAGCAGTGATAGATTATCATTCTACTCTCCATCAGAATAATTCTTTCAAATGTGATAAATATATAATTTCCCTGATTTCTTATAGAGAGAGAGCGACAAAGAAGCATATGGCTCCTTAGGGATTCAAACAGAGGTGAAATTCAATTTTTTTCCCTACCGGTTCTGTGGGCGTAGCTTGGTGGGCGTGGCAGGGAAAGGATACTGCAAAATCCCCATTCCCTCACCACTCCTGGGGGAAGGATACTGCAAAATCCCCATTCCCTCACCACTCTGGGGCCAGCCAGAGGTGGATTTTTGACGGTTCTCCGAACTACTCAAAATTTCCGCTACCAGTTCTCCAGAACCTGTCAGAACCTGCTGAATTTCACCCCTGGATTCAACTGAGCCTTCTCCACAAAGACATAAGCCCAGGGACATTTTTATACCGTCCCCACAGAACTGAAGAGGGTAGAGCCTTCAACCTGGCCAAGGTCAAAGCCCAACAAAATTTTAAAATTAGAATTGAAGAGAGATAAGATTATTTTAAGGACTGGAGTTTGCTATTATATTTTGTAGGCTGATTTAAAGCAATCTCTGGGAACAGGTAACCCCCATACACACAGGAGAAGAAACCCCCCCCCCATAAATTTCAACCATAAATTAAGGAGATGCAACCAAATTCTGGCACTTTCTAAAACCAAACCAGAATAGACCTGAACATTTCGGTTTGGAGAAGTTGGAATTTTAGCTTTGCATGCATGGTCTTTGCATAGCTATGAACGTATTGACCACTAGGGTAATAAATGTAGCAATAGGTAACACAAGGTCCATGCGCTTTTGTCTTCTTTTCATGTTGAAAATGCTCACTTTGTAGGTCTCTGTGTAACGTTTGTCCTATTGGTTCAGTTTGGATTTTCATGGTTCATTTCCTTCATTTCTCTGTTCAGCAGTTTTTCTCTGCTGATTCTCATTTGTGCAGTTCAGGTCTTACCTGACCTGCTTTCTCTCCATAATGCAGGAAAGGATAAAAAAGGCTCTCAGCTGCAGATAGACTAAGTAATTCAGGCTTTTCTATCCTGATGTTATTTCCTAACTAAAGCAAGCACCAACCTCACAAAATACTAACATTAGGCTTCCTTTCTCCACTCATTCTTTCCCCTATTTGCTATCCAGCAGGAGACTCAGAAAGGTCATAGTTTACTTGACTGAGGAACACATTTTAGTCTTTACATGAGCCAGCAAATGCCTTTGCAGGGATTTAAAGCCCACAGTTCTCTCTGCTGAAGTAATATATAAGCCTGGTCATCGCTTGTGGTCCTAATTGGACTTGAACTCTTGACTGATCTAAATCTCTGTTGAAATGTCTTCTTGTGTTTGAAATGCAATCTACCCACGACCAGCTTATAGAACAGAATATAAAATCATGGAAACATAGCTGAATTAATTTTTAAGCTAACAGATATTCTTTCTTGAAAACTTATCTATAATAACTGGTTAATACAGATATTGCTACCTACATGTTTGTATGTGTGCTTTACTGCACTGAAAATCAATGAGGTTTTATGCTAAATCCTAAATTGTAATATATATCTAGCCTTGTTATAAACTTAGCCCCATAGTCAACAATATTTTGGGGCAGGGTGGAACTAAAAATAAACTCATAAGCAAATATAGAAAAGATAGGTAGATGGATGGATGGATGGATGGATGGATGGATAGATAGATAGATAGATAGATAGATAGATAGATAGATAGATAGATAGATGATAGATAGATAGATAGATAGATAGATAGATAGATAGATAGATAGATAGATAGATAGATAGATAGATAGATAATAGAAATGGAGAGAGATAGAGAGATATAGATGGATGTAGTAGCTGTAGATGTATAGAGATGATATAGAGATAGAGATGATAGAGATACAGTAGATAGAGATACAATTCTATACTTATTTTAAAACCATTCTTTTCTATGTAGTGGTGACTACACAAAGGGTAAACAATTGAGGGTATTAGAAATATTA
>JALIGW010000013.1:1660000-1757500 GCA_023053685.1 Diadophis punctatus similis
TAACACAAATAAGGGTGTTTAAATTATTATTATTATTGGGTGGGTTTGAAAAAGTTCCATCATGCATTAGAAATCTGGGTCTCAACAAGAAAATACATTTCTTGGAATGTAATATTTGTACTGTATATAGAAATCATTGTGCACAGTACTCTCAGCTATGAAGCCACTGTCATCTTCAGTGGTGGGTTCCTACCAGTGCGGTCCACTCTATAGCACCGGTAGCGGCCCGCTGGTGACGTCACAGTACCGGTGTGGTCGGTTGCCGGTGCCTGGGTGCCGCCAATTTTTTTTAAAAAAATAATTCTTTTAAAAAAAATTTCTTCTGCGCATGCCCAGAAGCCGAGCTTCCGGCACTGCGCATGCGCTGCCTTCCTACCCCACAGTGAGTCCAAGCAGGGGAGGATGGCTGAGGGAGTGCGTGAGACACTGAAAGAATGGGCAGCAGGAGCTATCTCCATTCCCCTCCCTTCAGCAGTCCGAGAAGCCACGAATGTGCGGTGATGATCCCAGGCATATTCGCACGTTCGAGGCTTCTCGAGCTGCTGAGGGGAGGGGGAATGGGCAGCAGGACCTATCTCAGTTCCCCTCCCTTCAGCAGTCTGAGAAGCCACACCTACCCGGTCACATGGCTGACAAGCCACGCCCACAAAATAAGCCACGCCCACAGAGTGGTAGTAAAAAAATCAGGAACCCGCCCCTGGTCATCTTTATATATTTATTCGCATATCTAATGATTGTGGAATGCACCAAGGCTGAAATTGACCATTTCCCCCCCTGCAGTTTACGGATCTTTGCTCTGCACTAATGATTAGGGCAGGGCAATGCATCCAAAGGTATGATTTGCTGCCTGCACTGGTGCAGATGAAAGACACTTCAAAGCATTAACGTTGCCATGTCTTCCAGAAACCTGAATATATCTGCTCTCAAGGCTTTCTGGGTCATTTCTATATGCATACACATGCATATAGCAACGTCACTTTCTTGGCAGTCTCCACAGAAATCTTAGAATGTAGAATCATAGGGCTGAAAGCCTCTGTATGCAGTGTGATTGTATATACATGTGCAAATTGTGAAAGTCGTCCAACGTGTTCCAGACAATGCAACTCTTCTTGCTCCTTGGAGAGTGGGGTTAATTTATGCCAACCATACTTTCAGACTTCTTTTTTACACAAACCTACTGATTATCCTCCTTCTCAGAATAATTGTCACAAAGATTAAGTTCCTTTTAGTCCATCATTTCAAAGTAATAGCATCGGGAGTCCTTTTAATATAATTCCTATTTGCTTTTATTTCTGCCAGAATTCTAACTCAGTTTTAGTTTGTTTTCACTGGTTTGGTCTTGCTTTCCAATAAATTTCCCAATTTCAGCTCTAAGTTACACTTAAGAAACTTGTGAACAATTACACTTGCAGTGTAACCATAATGTTTATGAAGAAGCATTTAGCAGGCCATTTAACAGACGCTTAAACTGTATTTTTACAGGTAGTGAGATTTCTAAAGCAATAAAGAGTAGCATTACTTTTTTAAAAAAAATTTTTTTTATTTTTTCACCATCTTTACATAAACATCCATACCTATACCATAATATCAAAACATACATAATTATACATTTCTGTCCAAAATGCCATAAACAAATATCCTAAATTTGCACCTTTTGTACTTTTATCTCCCATCTGTTTTCCTTCTATATTTCATATTACTCCCCTCCCTCTATCTCCCTCTCTTCCCTCTACCTTCTTTCTCCCTCTCTTCCTCTTTCCCACTTCCCTCCTCCCTCTCTCCCCTTCCATTCTACTTCCTCTTCCTCCCTCTTGTCCTTCTCTGAGTGCATCTATTTATTTATTATTTTATTTATTTATTTATTTTGTCAACACGTGTACAAGATAACAGGTATGATATAAACATAAACAAAAGCAAAGTATGTATAGGTAAAATTAGACAATAGGACAGAAGGACAGGGACAGTAGGCACGATGGTGTGCTTATGCACGCCCCTTACAGATCTCTTAGGAATGGGGTGAGGTCAACTGTAGACAGTCTAAGGTTAAATTTTTGGGGTTTGGGGAAAAAACCACAGAGTCAGGTAGTGCATTCCAGGCATTGATTACTCTGTTGCTGAAGTCGTATTTTCTGCAGTCGAGTTTCGAGTGGTTTACATTGAGTTTGAATCTATTGTGTGCTCTTGTATTGTTGCGATTGAAGCTGAAGTATTCATTGACAGGTAGGACATTGTGGCAGATGATTTTATGAACTACATTTAGATCAGATCGAAGGCGACGTAGCTCTAAGTTGTCTAAGCCTAAAATTTCAAGTCTGGTGGAATAAGGAATTCTGTTGCGAGTAGTAGAGTGGAGGACTCTACTACATATATATATATATATATATATATATATATATATATATATATATATATATATATATATATATATATATATATATATATATATATATATATATATATATATATATATATATACACACACACACATATGTAGGTCTTTGGGTTTTCGGGTTTTCTCCCGCGTGAAATTGGGAGTGTCTTGGCGACGTTTCGATGAAGTCTCATTCATCATCTTCAGGCTGGTATCTTCTGCTTCCTGCTTCTAGGAGCATACTGTGTTGATATATATATATATATGCTCCTAGAAGCAGGAAGCAGAAGATACCAGCCTGAAGATGATGAATGAGACTTCATCGAAACGTCGCCAAGACACTTCCAATTTCACGCGGGAGAAAACCCGAAAACCCAAAGACCTATATATGTGTATATATATATATATATATATATATATATATATACATATATATATATACATATATATATATATATATATATATATATATATATATATATATATATATATATATATATATATATATATATATATATATATATATATATATATATATATATATATATATATATATATATATATATATATATATATATATATATTCTTCTAGGTATATCTACTGTTATTCTAATGCTGCCTCCTTACCTCCTATTTTTGTCGCCTGGGTCTACTACCTTTAATTTTCAATTTTCTTCAAAATCAATCACTATAGCTTATATATTCCAGACATATTCATTACCTCTTGTACCTCTTATTTTTAGGCAATACTCCTCTCTTACCTCAATTTATATCTTTACTCATTCTTTTATTCTGTCATGTCTAAATGCCCTAAATTTCTGATCTCTTTTCCCATGCCATATCTCCCTTTCAACTTTATTACTCAATTTTTTTATTTTAACTCATTCTCCATATTTAAACAAATTCCAATCTCATCAGTACACTTCCATCCATTGGTTAATAACATTACCAACTTTCCAATATACAATAATAAAGAAAAAAAGAACCTCTAATTATCTAAAATCTCTACAACAAAAATCCAATTTATAAATTATATAATCTTATATAAGGACCTTTAAAAATGATAGTTATGTAGCTCTTATAATATTCCAACAATTTCAGTAATTATCTAAATCCTTTAAATCAATTTTATAAGTTTACAAATCTTTTATAAAAGCAAATCTTATAAAGAAAAATAGTGATTATTCAAATTTTATAACCTTCCAACAGTTGACCTACTATAGTCTAATTTACTTCCCTTCTTTTCTTTATTCTTTTTTCCCTTTCATCATCAAAATGTAATTCAAACCATCATGTTCCAATCTAATATAGAATTATTAACTTATAAAAAAACCTTTTAGCAAGATAATTATGCTAATTAATTATACACACTTATACACAACTAATAGTGTTGACACAATTAGCCATAAAGCCTACATTCTGATCAGGGGTCGGTTCCTAATTTTTTTACTACCACTCTGTGGGCGTGGCTTATTTTGTGGGCATGGCTTGCCAGCCATGTGACCGGGTGGGTGTGGGCCACGGGAGCTTGGCAGCGGCCGGAGAAGGGGGGGCATTGCCCACCCGCAACGCAGCCCCCCGCAGCAGGAGTAGCAAGACCGCGGCAGCGGTTCTTCTAGGAGGCTCCGTCCATCCTGAATGCTTCTCCCCATTCGATGATCCTAGGCTCCTGCCACCCGTTCCCCCTCCTCTCAGCAGTTCGAGAAGCCTCGAATGTGCAAAAATGCCTGGGATCATCACCATGCGTTCGTGGCTTCTCGGACTGCTGAAGGAAGGGGAATGGAGATAGCTCCTGCCACCCATTCTTTCAGCATCTCACGTGCTCCCTCAGCCATCCTCCCTTGCTTGGACTCACTGTGGGGTAGGAAGGCAGCGCATGCACAGTGCCGGAAGCTCAGCTCAGCATGCGCAGAAGAAAATTTAAAAAAAATGTTCAAAAAAATGGCGGCAACTGCACCGGTACTGTGACGTGACCAGCGGGCCGCTACCGGTGCTATAGAGTGGACCACACCGGTAGGAACCCACCACTGATTCTGATGTCCCATGCCACTGAAGTGATATTCAACTATTCAACTATTTGATTAAATATAGTAACATTTTTTCCCCAAAAATCCCCTGCCTTAAAAACAGGCAGGTGAATATTAAAATTCCTTCAAACCATTGGTGCTTCACCTTTCCATGCAGTGCAATTTGCTTTATAATAGAGGTAAAAAAGAAAGGGAAAATAGAGTTACACCGTCAAAGGATCTGCCAGTTTATCACTTCAGATGCTTTGCAATCAAAGCTGTCAAATGGTGACACCATCAAGATGCGATGAAATGCATCTGAGACCTTCAACCAGACACATTTCTTATTCTTGTCTTTCAAAACGAAAAGGTTATTTGTAAGCCGGGCACTAGCCAGGTTCCATGCAGATCAGTTAAGTAGGATATACAATGTCAAAGGTGGCTGAGAGGTCAAATTAAGGCACAGAAGGTTATTGCAACAATTTTTAGCTTACTCAGCTTGGTTTCAGTTCTGAATAAGTTAAGAAGAGAAGGGATTATTCTTTGTAACAGTCCCATCTTCCTCTGTTATCCTGTTCCAGATCAGGATACTTACAAATCAACCAACCAATATTCACAGCAACTTCCCATTACCTTTCTCTGCTTTCATAGGAATGGTTTCTCTTTATTGACATTTTTTGGGAAGGTATTGCTGTTTGAGATTTGCTATATCCTATTTAAGTATATTGCAATTTATTTTAATCCTGGCAAGCTTTTAATCTTTATTATATGACAAGTTCTCAAATTAACACACTGGACTTTTTTCTAATCTCCTTTACATCTCCTTTAATCTTCTCTAATATTTCCCACTGATTTTGAAGCAAGGTGGGTATCCAGAGTCAGTCATGAAATTCATATTTTCTCAGGAATGAATGAAACTATTAGGCCATACTCACAGGCGGAACAATTCTGATAGTTGATGACTTACAGTTGTCAAGTTTGAAAAATACAACAGTAGATTGTATTATTTGTGAGTAGCATGGTGGCCTAGTGATGAAGAAGCTCACCTCCCACTCAGAAGGTTGAGAGTTCAATCCTAGGCAGTGGCAGATATTTCTCTCCTAGGGTGCAAAGAAACAACATCTGCTGTGAACTCCGCATGGCATCAGGAAGGGCATCCAGCCAGTAAATACTCAGCTCCATCCTGTCATCCCAACTCTAGGTGTTGAATTAAAGGTGTTGTGGCCTGCAAGCAGCCCGTGCAGCTAGTAATGGATCCCATCCAAGAAGAGGCCGATATGGTGATGCACCAGTGGCCTGTGCAGCTGGTACCCAAGTCGGACAGTGAAGAGGCTGGCGAGGACTCGGTGCCAGAGGCAGAGATTCAAAAAGGGTCTTCAGAACCTCCAGTACCTCACATCAGTGTTGAGGAAGAAGAGGCTCCTCCTCTTCTTAATGCACGGGCACGCAGAGCTGCCAAAAGGCAGGAATGGTTCCTTAGGAGGAGGTCTCCTCGGAAGTAGGCTTGGGGATAATTGGCCACTCCCTTAGCCTATTTAAGGGATGACAACGACAGCAAAAACTTTGCAGGAAACAACGTTTGTTCGTTCATGTGCCTTCGTGTTCTGAAAACATCTGCTCAGCTTATCAGTTTTGGCATTCTTCCTATGGACTGATTCTAGGCATTTTGCCAACCCTTGTAAGCTTCTTGATATATCCAGGACTATTTACTTAGTCTTGCTTTCTGATTTCATGGACTTCTGCTAGCTGTTAATGCAGTTTAATTAACAGCTGGTTTTTCAAGAAAAGATTACTTTAACTTGTGTTTGTATGTGTCAACTACTAAGCAAGCTTATTAGTAGTCGTTAATTGAGTAAACAGGTTTGAACAACTGTGTGTGTGCTACGTTCTTTCTGGTCCGTAGCTGGGGCAGAACAAAGGGATTACCAGATCATAAAAAGGGAGATTGTATTATTTGTCCATTAAGTCTCTGGGTGCACATTGAAACTGATTGTAATTGCATGCTTTCAAACCTCTCAATTATGTTTTCCCTCTATTACAAGAATGTGCAATCTCCATCAGCTCAAAAGTTTCCAGCATGCTTTTCATAGCATGATAGTCTTTCCATAGGCACCCTTGTAGATGAGACTAGGATTTATGGAGCAGGGGGGGGGACATACATATTTCTGACTTTTTTGAGGATGAAACCAGGGGTGAAATGCAGCCGGCTCTATCCGGCTCGTAAGAGCTGGTAGGGCCGGTGGCTGGTAGTTTGGAAAGCCAGTAAAGCCGGCAGCGGGAGCTGCACCCCCCCAAACTGGAACATCCTGGTTTTGACCCTCTGTGCATGTGCAGAAGGCTCTGCGCATGCACAGATGATGGTGCACATGTGAGTGAAGCATGTGCATGTGCAGATGACAGCGCATGCGCACATTAGCAAGCCGGTAGGAACGGTAAGTGCATTTTACCCCTGGATGAAACGGATGCCTTAAAATACATTTGTGCATATTGCTGTCTCCAAAGTTTAACCCCCTCCCCATAAATGCTTTTTAAATCTGAAGACAGCTCAGAGTAGGAGGGGGCACATAAAACAGCTGGTAGACTGCATGTGGTCCTCTTTACCATACGTTTTGCATTCTTGCTGAAATGAACCTGCTATAAATTTTTTCCCATATGTTCATTGAAAAAAAGATATCAAGCTTTAACAATAGCTCATTATGGTGCAGTTTTATAGTGGACATGTGGCAAAATGAATGTTCTAATCCCAAGTTGTACAAAAACCACCTTTATTTCTTTCGATATAGCAATAGCACTTAGATTTATATACCACTTCACAGTGCTTTACAGCCCTCTCTAAGCGGTTTACAGAGTTCAGCATATTGCCCCCAACAATCTGGGTCCTCATTTTACCGACCTCAGAAGGATGGAAGGCTGAGTCAACCTTGAGCCGGTGAGATTTGAACAGCTGAACTGCAGCTAGCAGTCAGCTGAAGTAGCCTGCAGTGCTGCACTCTAACCACTGCGCCACCTCGGCTCTTCCTCACATGCTGGAATGCATCCATGCAGCTTTTTCTAAATGATTCAGAGCCGAATACACAATTGGCTTCATTTATTCATCCCTACCTCCATATGGAAAGACAAGCATACAGTATCTCTAAGAAATATAATGCTATCTGGACAATTACAACACATTACATTCACAGTTGGTTTTGAGAAAACAGATTTATCAAAATATTTCTCCCTCTCTTCTTTTTCTCTGAGGAGCAGAGGATAATATTCTCAAATTTGACATTTGTGGGGAACATTATCTGTATCAGTAATGTGCAGTATTTGTGCACTGAAAATTCATGGTAGGTTTGACACTTCTAATGTCTCTGCATGAAATATGCTTGAAAATATACATATATTTATTCATAATTGAGGTGTTGGGGATGGAATTAAATTTAGTTTAATGAGATCATATTGACAGACACTTGAAGTGAATGCATCATCTTGTGACTTTAACTGGATATTTAATGTAAATATTTTTTGTTCGTATAACAATACATTTGTAACCTAGGTTTTTTTCTGTCTTAAATATCCATTCTGCCTCACATCCTTTGTCATGATGTCTCTAATGGCAGCCTTTCCCAATAGGGTATTGTTGTTTTTTTGAACTGCAGTTCCAATCAGTTGATTAGCTACCTGGGTTGGTGGATTGACATGATCTGATGAACTTCTGGCAAAGGCAGGAAACCCTCTGTTCTTTTAGTTTTTGGTGACACATTCTTCCACCTATTTTTTAAAAAATATTAATAGATGTGCTAAATCAGTTAGAAGTTGACGGAATAAGAATTATTCCTATCAAGGCGATATAGGATCTTGCTTCCTTGAAGTCATCCTTACTTAGAAAATAAAACCGAGATTCAATTCTAATTAACAAAATATTTATTTCAGTGCAAAAGTAACAAAAGAATATAAACGTTATTAAGCTACATTTTCTCAGCTAAGAAATCAAGTCTGCCTCGGGCGAGGCTCACAGGAGAAGAAGGAAGGAGGAGACTCCTGGAATGCACACATGCCCAGTAAAACATATCACATGTCTGTTTGATTAGAAAATACAGTAAATCTAGAAAATATGGTAGAGGTGCTCAACTGGCAATATTCACATCGTGACAACAATATTCACATCGTTACTACAACCACTTTATATGATGAGCCATCAACATGAACAGAAAAGCACACTGTCATTACTGAACACATTCCTGCCTAATTTGAATAACATAATCTTTGGAGGCTCTGACAGCCACACACAGGAGCTGAAAATCTATTTGCAGTCTCTGGGCTGCAGGTTATCTCTTCCCATTTTGTATCATTATGGGCAACTTTAACTCCAAAATGGGGATAGTTACCTCTTACTGAATTTTAAAAGTTTTTATCAAATGATTTGCTTTGATGCACACAAAGCTGTCAATATCATGAATTGGCAACTTGACGCCCATGAGCTATTTGAGCTCTCACTTCCAGACCCAGATACCCTTAATACGGATCATAGGCTGGAACATCTTATTTGCTTTAAGTAATAGCTATTGTGTTTCCCCGAAAATAAGACCCCGTCTTATATTTTTTTTGCCACCAAAAAAGGCACCAGGTCTTATTTTTTTTGGGGGGGGGTTGTCATCCACTGAGTCACCTCATTTGCGCTCATCGTCCCCAGCCTTCTTTTCGCTATCAGAGGCCTTCAGGAAGTTCTTCTGCTGGCAAGGCCAGCAAGGCTTTCCTGAAGGCCTCTGTAGCCGGTAACAGAGCTCTGGATCAATCCGGAGCTCTGTTATCAGCTACAGAGGCCTTCAGGAAAGCCTTGCTGGCTGCAGAAAAAATGGGCTGAGGTGTGCGAGGCCTGGCTGCAACTATCCGAAGATAAGTAGTATCTTATCCTACCCATCCCATCCCTACCCTAGCTTAATTTTTACCCGTGCACCCTGGAGTGGGCGGGATCTTAATTAGGGCTTATTTTGGGGGGTAGGGCTTATATTGGGTGGACATGTAAAAATCAAACTAGGACTTACTTTCTGAGTAGGTCGTATTTTTGGGGAAACACGAGATCATCATTGTTTTCATCATCATCATCATCATCATCATCATCATCGCCGTCATTGTCATTGTCATCATCAACAACAACATTGTCATCATCGTCATCATCATCATCGTCATCGCCGTCATTGTCATTGTCATCATCAACAACAACATTGTCATCATCGTCATCATCATCATCGTCATCGCCGTCATTGTCATTGTCATCATCAACAACAACATTGTCATCATTGTCATCATCATCATCGTCATCGCCGTCATTGTCATTGTCATCATCAACAACAACATTGTCATCATTGTCATCATCATCATCGTCATCGCCGTCATTGTCATTGTCATCATCAACAACAACATTGTCATCATTGTCATCATCATCATTGTCATCGCCGTCATTGTCATTGTCATCATCAACAACAACATTGTCATCATTGTCATCATCATCATCATCATCGCCGTCATTGTCATTGTCATCATCAACATCAACATTGTCATCATTGTCATCATCATCATCGTCATCGCCGTCATTGTCATTGTCATCATCAACATCAACATTGTCATCATTGTCATCATCATCATCATCATCATCATCGCCGTCATTGTCATTGTCATCATCAACATCAACATTGTCATCATTGTCATCATCATCATCGTCATCGCCGTCATTGTCATTGTCATCATCAACAACAACATTGTCATCATTGTCATCATCATCATCGTCATCGCCGTCATTGTCATTGTCATCATCAACAACAACATTGTCATCATTGTCATCATCATCATCGTCATCGCCGTCATTGTCATTGTCATCATCAACAACAACATTGTCATCATTGTCATCATCATCATTGTCATCGCCGTCATTGTCATTGTCATCATCAACAACAACATTGTCATCATTGTCATCATCATCATCGTCATCGCCGTCATTGTCATTGTCATCATCAACATCAACATTGTCATCATTGTCATCATCATCATCGTCATCGCCGTCATTGTCATTGTCATCATCAACATCAACATTGTCATCATTGTCATCATCATCATCATCATCGCCGTCATTGTCATTGTCATCATCAACATCAACATTGTCATCATTGTCATCATCATCATCGTCATCGCCGTCATTGTCATTGTCATCATCAACAACAACATTGTCATCATTGTCATCATCATCATCGTCATCGCCGTCATTGTCATTGTCATCATCAACAACAACATTGTCATCATTGTCATCATCATCATCGTCATCGCCGTCATTGTCATTGTCATCATCAACAACAACATTGTCATCATTGTCATCATCATCATCGTCATCGTCGTCATCATCATCAGTTATCCATTGAACATGAAGGAGCATAACTACTTTGCTGCTACAGTTCAATGAATGTGTCTACACTGCTATAAAAATAGAACAACAATATTTTAGGGATAATAATGGGTATTACTGAAAAATAAAATAATTATATCCTTATACAGATCAATGGGGTGACCACATCTGGAATATCGTGTGCAGTTCAAAAAGAATATAATGGAGCTAGAAAAAGTTTAGAAGACAGCAACTGAGATAGTCAAAGGGCTGATAAAATAGCATTCTTATCGTATTTGTTACCTGACTGCCCTATTTCAAAAGACTGAAGATTCCCATAGGGTAGAAGTGAAGGTAAGGGAGATATATTATGAAATGTGTGCAATAAAAATACTGCAATTTAGGTAGTTGTGCTAGATGTTAGGCCAAGATTTTAAGTGCAGCATACATGTGATCAAATTACTTGAAATCTGTTAGTGAAAATTCTACTGGAAGGATACTTTTTTTGCTTACCCTGGCATCAGATATGTGCCTCAGTGCAAAAGTTACTGGACACATCACTATCAGTGCCATGAACACATTTACCAAATGCCAATTTTAATACAGTTAAATAACACAGTTTAATATGCTATATAATATAGTGAGCATTGGCATCAATAACTGTAGAAAAAAGAAAGACAACTGATTTTATATTTAAATTTAAGAAACTGGAAATATTTCCTGTCTTAGGGACTTAAATAAGAGATTATATTCTTAATAAGATATACCTTACCTGGATCTTATTCTGGATAACACAATGTTTTTCCTTTTATAGGATTTATAATGTTACCCTTGTAACTTGAGAAAATTAATGTTATTCATTCCATTTTGCTCTCCTAATGGTTAAAGTAGCTTCTTTATATATTTGGTAATTATAGGGGATCCCCAAATATGTCACTTTAAATATCTGTCAAAGAAGTCAGAGATCTAATTTCTTAATGTAAAAAAACACTGTCTTAATTACATGATGGAGGCTGAAGCCTCACAGCAATGAATAAATTTATCTTCTCTGAATTTATCTTCTCTATATAATTTACTATAAGAAGTGCTACCTGTAGTTGGCTGCCTACTCATCTATTTATATAGACAGAGGCAATGTGAGAGAAATTCTAAAAACTTTATGGCATTACTTACCGTATTTTTCAGACGCACCAAACTATAAGAAGCACCTAAATTTTCAGGAAGAGAACAAGGAAAAAAATAGTTTTTGGCCTCCGTGCATCACATTTTTGCCCTCCCAGGCCCCAGAAGAATTCTGCAGTCCTCCGCACACCTGGTTTTTGCCAAAAATGGGCCCGTTTTTGGGCTCCCAAGCCCTCCACATGTTGTGTTTTCACCCTCCCAGGCCCCACATGGCCCCTTTTTGCCAAAAAGAGGCCCGTTTTTGAAAAACAAAACCCTGTTTTTGGCCTGCAGAGTGCTTCTGAGGGCCAGGGAAGGTGAAAACATGACACACAGAGGGCTTGGGAGCCAAAAACGGGCCCAATTTTGGCGAAGATGGGTCCATTTTTAGTGAAAACAGGCCGTGAGGAGTGCTTCTGGGGGTCGGGGAGGGTGAAAATGTGACACGCGGAGGGTTCAGGAGGCAAAAAAATGCCCGTATTTAGTCTATAAGATGCACCTAAATTTTCACCCACTTTTTTGGGGGGGGAGGTGCATCTTATACTCCGAAAAATACGATACTTTTTTTTTCTCCCAGTTTGTCAATGGAAGGGAAAAGAATCAAGTAAATATGCACAGGGACAAAAGAAACCATTCAATGCATAGTTGACCAATTTGGGATTTCCTTTTGCCCAAGTGAACAAAAGCCATCATATTATGTATGACCATAATGTAATAGACACCTATAGGAAAGTAGATTTCCAAAGTTCTCCATTGGATCAGAATGCCCACACAATAGTCTGGGAGCCTGATGTCTTCCATCTCTGGTCATGTCAGGAACTCTAAAGAGGCCAGTTAGCTAAATTCTGGAGTGAAAACAACTCCATTTCTCTTGTGGTTAAATATCCATGGGGGAGTTTTCTGAATACTTCTCTCCATCCAAAATAAAACAACCAAATCCAATCTTCTTTGGAGCAACAACTGCGTTTCCCAAACAACAATTTAAGAAAACCCAAATCAAATCAAATCTTTATTAAAGTCAAAGTCCATGTAAGAAGGCAGAGGTATAGTCAATCAGAAAGCATAAAAAGTACAGTCCAAAATAATATTTTTTTAAAAGCTAAAAGATGTAAAATAGAAACCATATAGAGAAACAAAAGACTAAAAAGAATCTTAAAGAACAGGTAGGGACCTCAGAGGGATGTAGGGGAGCACAGAGGTTGGTATGGGGCAGACTATAACTATCAAAGATAGATTATATAGTGAAGTCTTCCAAAAGTCAAGAAGGAACCCAAAAACATCCAGACTTCTAGATGCACTAGGTCCATGATGGTGAACCTATAGCATGCGTGCCACAGATGGCACGCAGAGCCCTCTCTGCGGGCACGCGAGCCGTTGCCCCAGCTTAGCTCCACTGTGCATGTGCTTGCGCCTCCCGCTGGGCAGCTGGTTTTTGGATCTCTGCCACGCATGCGCAGGGGGTGAGGCACGTGCAGGAGATGCGCACACATGTGTGGGGAGGCGTGGTGCACACGGAGAAATGACATGTGCATGTGCAAGTGGGCGAGGGGTGCAGGGGTCATGTGCGCATGCGTGGGGGTGGGGTGCATGTGGGGGGTCGTGCACGCATGCATGGGGGTGGGGCACACAGGGGTTGTCTCACACGCATTGCATTATGGGTGTGCACGTGCATGCATTTTCGGCACTCGGCGCCAAAAAGGTTAGCCATCACTGCACTAGGTAATGGACTCAGTGGATTATTTTGATGATCTCACAATTCCCCAGTTTCTTAAAAGGTATTTCCCTCTAGGCTAAATCTTTATTTTAGATGGCATATACCTTACCTTTGTTTACCCTTCCCTATCAGAATCTTTGTCAACTTAGTCTCCATCTGTGGTTTCTTTGTGGTTTTGGAATTCTAACAAAATAAATATCTTTCCAGATTGACTGGAGTAAGGTGTCCTGTATTTTTCAAGTAGCAGAAAGGGGCAGGCATGTCCTTCTATTGACCTTGTTCCTAGTTGAAGGGAGAAACAGCAAACACCAGTTGAAGGCAAGACCATCATCCTTGGTTGAACTATGCTTTCTAAATTGCAATGTCAAGATTGAACCACTTGCTTCTTTCAAATCTTAATGCTTTTCAACTTGCCAATCAGTAATGGATTCTAAATCCCATCTCTACTGGTTTGCGCTCAAGCACGCGTGCAACACTTCTGCACTTGCGCAGAAGCTTGTAGGGCAGGTGGGTGGAGCCTCCCGCAGCCACCACTACCAGTTCATAGAACCATACCGTACTGGTAGCAACCCACCACTTTTGCCAATGAACTGGGGGGGATAGAATGCTGAGGGGGCATAACACTTAGACTTAGCAATAGCACTTAGACTTATATACCACTTCATAGTGCTTTACAGCCCTCTCTAAGCGGTTTACAGAGTTCAGCATATTGCCCCCAACAATCTGGGTCCTCATTTTACCCACCTTGGAAGGATGGAAGGCTGAGTCAAGCTTGAGCCTGGTGAGATTTGAACAGCTGAACTGCTGAACTAGCAATCAGCTGAAGGTTGCAGTGCTGCTTTTAACCACTGCGCCACCTCTGCTCTTCCTCACATGCTGGAATGCATCCATGCAGCTTTTTCGGCTCCTGCTCAGCATAGAACACTCAGAATGTGTGTGTGGACCATGAGAGCTTGGCAACCATCAAGGTCACCACTGCAAGAGCTTGAGAAAGAGATGGATTGTTCCCATAACAAAAGGACATCTCATAATTGGACAATGTGGTCACCCAGGGGTGGGGAGAAAGGGAAGTTATTGTTTAATTAAGGAAGCATTTGCGTGGAAAAACCAGAGCTGGTTTTGATTCTTGAGTACCAAAAATGGTCTATCCAATAAAGATTTACTTTCGGGAATTCAAAATTCCCGAGAGTGTTTCCTTATTTTGGGTTCACTAGTTGGGCAGTTGACATACAATCCCTGAATTTAAACAATGTGCTGAACCATATCCAATCAAACTGCATTATGATCTAGCAAAGAGAAAAACCAAGCATTTTTTCCATTTTCTCCCCACCCCCACCCCCAAAAAATCTGGTTTTAAAAAGTTGTCCAATAATTGAGAATCCATTAGAATTAGGCAGCTAATAAATTCAAACAAACGAATGAATGAATGAATAGATGTACTGTAAGGGTAAATATTTCATTTGGTATTTGTATGAATTATATTTAGCATTTAGAAGTTTGCCACATTGTAAGTTGGAACAACTTTTTTCAGAAGGATAAAAAAATGGCAGGAGTGTTCAGTCTGGACATCAACATTGCTTTAATACTTTGTTCACAATAATTGAGCATTGGAATTGCATGGCTAATAAATTCAAATGAATGGATGAACAAATAAATTCATGTACTTTAAGGCTTAATACTTCTTTTGGTATTTGCATGAATTATATTTAATATTTACAAGTTTGCCACATTGTTAGCTGGAATATTTTTTTTTCAAGGGGCTAAATAATGCCAAGAGTGTTCAGACTAGACATCAAAATAGCAAATCCAGCACCGTATAATTAAAAGTAAATTTAGTGATCAAAGGCAAAGGAACTAAAGTAGCTTCACATATATGCTGATAAAATATGAGCTGCTTGTCAATTATGAAAAAAGAGAATTTCAGATTGTTCAGAAACATTATTAAAATAATCATAATTATAAACAGCCAACATCATACAGTTATAGTCACAGCGCTTCAATAAATAATTGTTAGAACAGAACAAGGTACAAAAAGAAAGCCGAGGGTCGAACCACAAACGATTACAATGATCTAATACACATCGATTTTACAGAAGACAATGTTGGAAAGGCACTACGCAATCTAAAACCATCTCTAGCCATTGGACCAGATGGACTATGTGCCTACTTCTTTAAAAAAATTTCCACTGCCCTAGCAGAACCTCTGAGCATAATTTTTGATAAATCTTTCAGGACCAGCTCCCTACTCAACCTATGGTCACTAGTCATGGTCATCCCTATCTTCAAAAAGGGAGACCCCAGCCTAGTTGAAAATTACAGACCAATCTCTTTATGTTGCATCACCTGCAAAGTCATGGAATCAATCATTAACACATCCATTACCCTCTGCTTAAAGACAAACAACCTACTCTCTAACAAACAATTTGGTTTCAGAAAAAAAATTATCCTGCAATCTGCAACTTCTACACTGTAAAAACATACGGACTACACAACTCGACCAGGGCAAAGCAATAGACGCAATTTACATAGACTTCTGTAACGCCTTTGACTCAGTGGTACACAACAAACTACTTCAAAAAGTAAAATCTTATGGCATTTCTGGACCCCTGCACAAATGGATAACTGTGTTCCTGTCAAACAGGCAACAAGTGGTCAAAATAGGAAGCACTTTATAAAATCCTGTACCTGTTAACAGCGGTGTCCCCCAAGGCAGCATTTTAGGACCAACTCTCTTTATACTTTACATAAATGACCTTTGTGATAATATAAACCGAGGAGCTCCGGGAGATGAAATGCCACAAGAGATGTCTAGAGCGACGCTGGAGAGTCAGTAAGGCTGAATCTGACCGAACACTATTAAGAACTTTTATTAAGTCTTACTTAGTGGCGATAGGGGCAGCAAAAAATCTCATTCTCAACTGCAAACAGCAAGTGTAGTCTAGATGCCTTTCATTTGTATATCTTGTGATACAAAATTATTATTGGGAATTTGTGTAATGTTTTATAGTTATGAAATGAACAATTGAAGAGCCGAGGTGGTGAAGCGGTTAGAGGCAGTACTGCAGGCCACTTTAGCTGACTGTGATCCGCAGGTCAGCGGTTCAAATCTCACCGGCTCAAGGTTGACTCAGCCTTCCATCCTTCCGAGGTAGGTAAAATGAGGACCCAGATTGTTGGGGGCAATGTAAATATATACATTGCTTACTGGTGTAAACTGCTTAGAGAGTGCTTGCACTGTGAGGCGGTATATAAATCTCACAAAATAAAATAAATAAATAAATAAAAATAATTATTTAATTGTTATAGAAATTAGAGATACCTTTCAATGCTTTCTTTTTAATCTTGAACTTCCAATTATCTTGGAAATGTTCACAATAGAACACAAGAAAGAATCTAAGCAGTTGATCAAAATGAAAATATTTCTCAGATAACAACTTATTGATATGTTTTTGCAAGTTTCCAAAATAATGCTTTCTAGTTTTATTCTTTGGTTATTTTTATCAGACAATTGGGGAAAATTTATCTAAGAACAACCGTAAAAATGAATGTCTTGTTCATTGATGAGCAGGAGGTTCAACTCGAACACTCTTCCAAGGTCCCTTCCAACTATCTTATTCTGTTCTGTTATTTCGAATAAAGCACTTCCTGGATGCCAGACCAAGGAGCTATACTCATAAGTCTCCCATTGAGTTAACATGATTGTTCCAACCCATGTCTCTGCAAATTGGATAGTCTCTCACTATAAATTTAGAAAAAGCCATTTAGAGTATCAGTTCCAAATCCTGCTTGATATATGCATACATATAAAAACATCTATAACAAATGTTTTCTAAGCTCTGGTTGAACAGTTTGAGCAAGTAAGAACCTATTCCCCAATAACTCATTCCATTGTTAACAAAATCGTACTAGTGGATTCAACCAGAATTTTCCTTCCCATGACTTAAATTGGTTTTTTGATATCTTACTTTCTGGGAAGGTGGAGAAGATGTCTTGGCCTTCTACATGTTTTCAAGTATTTCAAGAAGACTATCATATCTCCCTTAAATTCCTCTTCTCAAAATTACAGATTCCCAATTCCTTCAGTCTGTTGTTACTTGGAATTTGTTTCTAGTCCCCTGGCATCATGTTGTCCTTATCTGAACCTGTTTACTTTTTCTGAATTCTTCTTTAAGTGTGCAGTGCAGAACTGGACACGATATTCAAGGACAGGTCTGGCAGCACAGAATAAGGCAGAACTACAGTACCCTTTGTGCACATATTGTATGTCTTTTATTTCATTGACACTGTAAACAGCAATCTGGCATAAGCATCTGAATAGCATTGGTAACCTGAAATTAGGCCCTTTCTCATTTCTGAATTCTAATATTCTCTGACAGAGAACATAAGAGTAATTATCTAATTATAATTAGCACTATGAATCATTACAGTGTTCATGTGGCATTATAATTACACATAATTTGACAATTATAGTACCATTTATATTTCTGAGGATATATCCCTGGCTTGACCCAATTAAATTGTATTTTACCAAAAAAGAGAGAACCTTATTGTTCTTATAGATCTAGGAGAGTGGAGAAGGGGAACACGATTTGTTTAAAAAAGCTTCACTGATAATGATTGCCTAATCATATGTATTAGTCATGCATAGACTATCATATATGTCTGTCTATCATCCAGCCATCCAGCCATCCAGCCATCCAGCCATCTATCTATCCATCCATCCAATCTATTATTAGTATAAATCAATCAAGGATGAAGAATAAGGATCATAATCTAGAGTGTTGGTCCAACTTGGGTCAATCGATACATATTTTGTAATTTCCCAGTCTAGGACTTTGAGAAGGTGAATGACCCAAAGTTATGCAGACAATTTCTGGGCCAAAAGCATAACTAGAACCTGATATTCTGATTCCTACTCTTGCACCTTCTTAACTACTGAACTCTCTTCCCCCAGTACCACTGCATTAACAACAATGCAATATAAGCCCTGAGAGTAGCTCTCAATCATACTAGATCAAAGAATAAGCTCAATCAGTGCCCTCTTAAACACAAGGAATGCCTGGTTAAAATTTACCTTTGGGGTAGCATATGCCAAAGCTTGAGAACAACTCTCAAAAAGGAATGATGTTTGGTCAGATGTCTCATGGTAATAAGTAAATTCTCTCTAGATATTCAGGATGGATAGGCAGGACTGCATGTAGCAAGACAGTTTGTCATATTTCCAAATGCCATGCCACACATGGTTCTAAAGATTAAAGAGACAGGAAGGAAATTGACAATTATAGCATGATTAAGGGTTTGCTTCTTCAGGAAGGTGTAATTTACTGCTTTTTCAAAGCTGTTGATACAAAACTCTCCCTTGGAACTATGGTCACCACCTACATCCAGCTGCATGCTTGGCAGCCACAAGAGACATGGATATAATCCTCAGATGGCAAAGCTCATATTGCAAACAACCCTATAACACTTACTCAGATTCCATCAGCTTAAAAGAAACCTTGTCTGAAAACCATCTTATCACACAAGGTGCCCATTGCCACCACAGAAGCTTTGCCTATCTAGGATCCAAACAGTAGTGGGTTCTGAATTAGTTTGCTACCAGTTCAGGGCACACAAACAAATACAATAATAAATACTGTATTTATTAAATGTATATGCCACCCACGTCACTATCAAGGTGGCTTACGACTCTAGGAGGCTTACATCTCCTTACAACTTATAACTTACATCTTTTAAAAAACATGTTGGGTTAAATTCCTCTGTGGCAGTAGTGGGTTCTAAATCCCGTCGCTAACAGGTCATGCGCTCGCTCGCTCTCACGTGTGCAACGCTTTTGTGCATGCGCAGAAGCGTCCCAGGTGGGTGGGTGGAGCCTCCTGCCACCACCGCTACCGGTTCTAAGAACCGGTCTGAATCGGGAGCAACCCACAGCTGGATCCAAACCAGAGTGAATACTAACAACTTGATTTGCAAGGATATTGTCTCCTGAGCACTAAGACTGGCTTTGAAATTTAAGTCATTAGCATTCCACCCACAGGAGAAAAGTAGATGAGAAGATGCAAGCGCTGTTCATAGCAGTCCAGAGTTTTAGCAACAGACAATTACATGAGCTGGTGCAGATGTCTTTAGAAGTGTCTGAGGGCAAAGCAAAGAGCAAGACTAATAGGACCACAAGTCCATGTGGACACATTTCCTGAGGAAGGTAGAAGCCTAGAAACGTTGTTGCATAATCCCAGTTGCGGACTATGGTTTGATTAGGGGCATTGCTAGGAAATGTTCTGATTGCTTTGCTCAGCCCTTTGTAGTTGTCAGCATGTTCTCAGGCTAGGTGCCTTGCCAGAATGTGACCTCTCATTATCCAAATCAGATCCCACCTGCTCAGGCTCATTGACTCCTGGAGCTGCTGCAAGTCTTTGATTGCCTGCTGGCATTTCAGCTGACTATCTGCCTGTTCTGCTCCCTAGCCTCTGACCCAGAATATTCAGAACAAACCATGAGAGAAGTCTGCAAACTCAATTGGATAGCTGCAGGTGCTTTGATCTCCACCTTGTTATTGGAAAGGTCCCAGGTCATCCTGAACATAGCCACTGGTCAAGATCTACAAATGTAATAAATATAGAGAAGAGCAGAAACTCTGCTGCTTGTTATCACCATTATTTGGTCATGAACATGACCTTTAGAAGTTATCAATTGCATCCCATTCTGATTCTGCATTATAGTTGTTTAACAGAATAACAAAGTTGGACGGCACCTTGGTGGTCTTCTAGGCCAACCCCCTGCTCCAGCAGGAAACCCACATATTTGCAGTAATTTCATTTTATTTAGCTATTTCACGAATCAAGGATCAGGCAGAACACCTCACCAAGAAAAATGTGATCCAGTGTGGCAGTTTTTCAGAATTCCGGTTTTGAAGCAGAATTGCTAACCAAACTGATGGGAAAATCCTCAACTGCCCTGAAAATCTTTTAAATGCTCTCTCTCTCTCTCTCTCTCTCTCTCTCTCTCTCTCTCTCTCTCTCTCTCTCTCTCTCTCTCTCTCTCTCTCTCTCTCTCTCTCTCTCTCTCTCTCTCTCTCTCTCTCTCTCTCTCTCTCTCTCTCTATATATATATATATATATATATATATATCTGGGATGTTCCATCTTAATAAGTCTTCTGCTACCTCTGCTATTGCAGATAAACAATATAATGGTAACATTGACTCTCTGGAAATGGACTAGTAAACTGGTTCTTGAAAACTGTCACATTATTTTAGAGTAGATCATACATTTGTGGACCAGGAAGAAGTCAATTGACAGAGTAAAGACCAACATGCTTTGTACCGGCGGTGAAATCTACTTACCTTTCCTACCGGTTTGGAAGTACGTGCTCTGCGGTCACACTCTCACTTTGCTCTCTCTCTCTCGCATGCTTTCCCACCCTCTCTCTGCGCCCACGTGCACTTTTTCACTCTCTGCAAATGTGCAGAGGGTTAAAAACAAGAAAATGGTGATGTCCGGGTGGGTGGGCGGAGCCTCGCACTGCCGCTGCTACCAGTTCTCCAAACCATGTGCTGCCACCGCTACCAGTACGCCCGGACCGGACCGAACTGGTAGCATTTCACCCCTGCTTTGTACCCATCTTCAGAGAACAGTCAGAAGGAAAGAACAGAACTATCCATTTGAATTGGAAAGATAAGGAAGTCAATTCAGATGCAGAAAAAAGTTGAAGTGTTTTGAATTTCTTTGTTGAAATCTAGAAGTCATCCTGACTGCGGTGGCCCAGATTCTCTTAGCCTCTTGAAATGTGAAAAAAGATAAACAAAATGCATCACTGAAGGAGGAATAAAAAACTATTATCATCACAAGCTAATTTCAGGCTCACATGTGTGGTTCATAGCTTTTAAAACTGGTCTTTTTTTCCTACAGTTGTCCAGTGTGTACAGTTGGGAGACATTTATGTGATACAAATCCCACATTAAGGCAATTACGTGGTCAGTATTCTGCATATATAACTAATATAACTACATGAATAGTGCTTTGATCCAGATGTGATACCCAAGACTCTATTTTGCACCAGGCACACAAGCATTATTTACAGTAATTGGGCCAATAGACATTCTTATAAATCAGGATGATGGGACAGACTAATCCTTTTCTTTGAGGCAAAGAAATGTGTTTGTTAGTTTAATTAAAGGAACATAAATGCAATTAAAGTGAATTGGGGTGGGGAAATCACACAGTAAAGAAGGCTACTATTGGTACTCCTTTGAGACTGACGGAATAAGAATTATTCCTATGGAGGCGATAGAGGATCTTGCTTCCTTGAAGTCATCCTTACTTAGAAAATAAAACCGAGATTCAATTCTAATTAACAAAATATTTATTTCAATACAGAAGTAACAAAAGAATATAAACGTTATTAAGCTACATTTTCTCAGCTAAGAATTCACGTCTGCCTCGGGCGAGGCTCACAGGAGAAGAAGGAAGGAGGAGACTCCTGGAATGCACACATGTGCAGTAATACATGTCACATGTCTGCTGATTAGAAAATACAGTAAACCTAGAAATATTGCAGAGGTGCTCAACTGGCAATATTCACATCGTGACAGAGACAATTTCTCTGGTAATGGAACAGGACTTCCTTCCATGTCAGCCCTTGCAAATATATCATATATTTTTTACCGACATTCTTGTAAGGTAGCTACTAGGGTGGTCAAATCCTTTTTGCTTTTATTATTTTCTGTGACTGTGCTATGACTTACAAAGTAGCCAAATAACTCTGCATATGTTAGGAGTTTGGATATAAGCATATAAAGGGCAGACAACTTAATCAAGGGAAGACATAGGTAAGGTATCCTCAAGATGGGTTGAGGGGAGAATCCTGTGTCTCGGGGTGTTTTAACCTAGCAATCTGTTACCTTGAGAAAACATTTGTATTTTATGTAAGGAGAAGAGGGGAAATTAAATTAAGGAAGGAGAGAGAAGGAAAAACAGCAGTGAAATAAAATAAACCTGAAAAGCATGATATAGAAAAAGAGAAGAAGTGGATGAGTGTAGAAATTGCTCATTCTGATAGCTAGGAAAATGATTTCCAGTATGGAAGATTTTTTTTTGTATCTGTCCTTGAAGGTCTTTATCAGAAATCACAGGTTCCTCATCTTAGATTGACTGCTACTTTTGGAATAGAGGTTAGGAAGCACCTGCCAGTGCTCGGATGTAAACCATATCAGGAAACCAACTCCACAGGACTAGAACTATACTTCTGAGATAGATAATAGTAAGAGAAACATGCAAGTCTGCTAGTGATTTCTCTATTCTCCTTCTTGTACCTCTGGGAGTCAGGAAGAAGTCAATTGAAGGATCTTTCTAATTCTTTCCTGCCACCCTGAGATTAACACATGCTTTGATCCTTGTTATTATCTAAATGGCTTTTGGATGGTTTCTACAATGTCATCTGCATGGCTTTCTACAAATGAGTAGAGTTTCTGAAGGAATCCATATAGTCATGTAGGATGTTAGTACCCACCCCCTCCTAGAAAAATGAAATATCCTAGGAAATATTGAAAAAGGAAATATGTTTCCCTGAATGAGGAAAGGAGAAATGTTTAAATACAAAGCAGCTTCCTGCAGCTCCCTGCCCCCACCCTTTGCCAATGGGCCATTAAGGACTGGGCCCAGCTCACACATTCCTCTCACCTAGCCTGGAAGTCTTCTTCATAACAAAGAACCATAATAGGAATCCCAAAGCCTTTTCATTATACCACATGGGACCTTTGAAGATTACATCAGTCAAGCCTAGGACTTGGGACAGCCCACAAGGGTTGCCCCAGCATGCCCCTGGGGGTCTGACAGCCAATGGAATACATTTCTATATAGGAACAGGAAACAGTTAGGGAGGGGCCCAAGAGAGAGTATAAAGCAAGGAACTCAGCATCTCTTCTTTCCTTCTTTTCTCTTCACCCACACCTGGAAGCATGTAATCTACATTTTCTGTAAGGGGCTTATGCCATGTGCTCCTGTCCACCATATTAAACCTTCTTTCCAAGCAACTTCCATGAATCCAGTGTCTTTTTCCCCACTTGGAACTGAACCCAGAAGGATATTCCTTACAACAAGTATAAGGAGTCCTAACAGCAGTAATTGCAACATACTTGCACTGCAAATGTTTGTTTGTTTATCAAACTTTTGGGTGGCCTCATTTCATCTTGGCAAACAACAATTAAATCCAATAGATAACATCACCTGGATGGCAATGCAACTAAACCCATGTATACACCAGCAGAGACACAAATCGAGGTCACACAACTACATAACACAGTCCTGGAAGATGTGCCACATCTTTATACCCTTTTAAAGACTTTGGAACAAGATAGCAAAGTGATCTCGAAGGAGATGCAGTTCCTGGTGCCATGACAGCCTTCTGGGTCTTGCTACATGGCATTACTCTAATTGATGGAAGCTTGATTGTGCCAGCTCTGTCAGATCTTACAGGAAGCATAATAAGAAGCAAATAACTGAATCTTGAATTGCATCCAGAAGCTAACTGGAAACCAATGAAGCTCACGGGGCATGAGTATTGCATAGTCATGGCATGGCCTATCCATCACTGCTCATGCCACTGCAATCTGGACAAACTCTAGTTTCCAAATGTTCCTCAAAGGCATTCCTATATAGACCACACCGTAGAGATGACCAGGGCACAATGACTATAAGAATCCAATTGCAATATGTTGGATTGGACCCATAGACCAGCTATTTTTCAAAGCTTGGATTTTGACCTGTGTGATAAGCATCAGCAAATTGTCAGATTCTTTAATTTCTCACCTTGTGCTCCAGAAAATAAAAATGTTGGTGCCTTGTAGTCTCTCACAACATAAGACTTAGGGCTGGCAAATAGTAAGCCTTATGAAGCCTTCTTAAGCCTTCACAGAGGCTGAATTCTAAACCTGAGGCTGTTCCAGCCTCCCCTTGTCTTCATCCATTTATTATTAATATGACTACCTGTTCGCCAGAAGACAACTAACAAGGGTACAAAAACTAAAATAACGAAGCATGAAAATGGTAAAAGATTGAGTTTCAGTTGGAAAAGTAATAATGTGTTTAATGTCTATGGAGAGTCTCAGTCATCCAGGTCATGGTTGTCTCAAAGGTACTTTTTCAAAAGGAAACTGGACTGTTTTTTTTTCCCTTGAGGAAGAAAATGTCTTCCAATGTCATCTTCTTCCTTAACATAGTCCAATTGCCTTCTGAAAAAGCACCTTTGAGATAATAATGTGCTTCCATCAATAAAAGCTAAGGATGCTAAGAGTTAAATTTGATCACATGCATTCAGATTTCTTGGCAGTGAATAGAATAGAATAACATAGTTGGAAGGGACCTTGGAGGTCTTCTAGTCCAACCCCCTGCTTAGACAGAAAACCCTACACCGCTTCAGACAAATGGTTATCCAACATCTTTTTAAAAACTTCCAGTGTTGGAGCATTCACAACTTCTGGAGGCAACTTGTTCCACTTATTAATAGTTCTAACTGTCAGGAAATTTCTCCTTAGTTCTAAGTTGCTTCTCTCCTTGATTAGTTTCCACCCATTGCTTCTTGTCTTACCCTCAGG
Organism: Diadophis punctatus similis; assembly: GCA_023053685.1. Lineage (NCBI taxonomy): Eukaryota > Metazoa > Chordata > Lepidosauria > Squamata > Dipsadidae > Diadophis > Diadophis punctatus. The sequence goes on from JALIGW010000013.1 coordinate 1,685,201, forward strand.
TGCTTTGGAGAATAGCTTGACTCTCTCTTCTTTGTGGCAGCCCCTGAGATATTGGAACACTGCTATCATGTCTCTCCTAGTCCTTCTTTTCATTAAACTAGACATATGCAGTTCCTGCAACCTTATGTTTTAGCCTCCAGTCCCCTAATCATCTTTGTTGCTCTTCTCTGCACTCTTTCTAGAGTCTCAACATCCTTTTTACATAGTGGTGACCAAAACTGAATGTAGTATTCCAAGTGTGGTCTTACCAAGGCATTATAAAATGGTATTAACACTTCACGTGATCTTGATTGTGAGAAATACACCAAGGAAATCAACAGGAGTCCAAAGGAACAATAAAACAACAGTTTATTATGTTTTTTTTGCAAAAGGTCCCCAAATGAACGCAGAATTATGAGGTCTCCGAATCAAAAGAGGCAGCGTCGTCATGTCAGTACAGCGCATAAATACAAAACCATGTCTTCGGCAAACAACAATCTTACTTCTCCCATCCTATTGTTCACCCCCCTTTATGTAACACCTTGGCATCCTATTCTGGTGATTTTCAGCTTGGAAATTCCCTAAAACTTTACATCATTTTCGGACATTTCACACTTCCTCTATCTAAGTTAGTATGTTCCTTTCTCATACTCTCGCAGCACAAACATATCCTGTTTATGAGAACAAAGAACAGAGCAGAGAAAGAAAGCTGATGTGCAAAAATACATTTTGATTATACAATATAATATGTCATAAATATAGCTGTGCCATTGCTGTTATTACATTTCTTATTTCTTACAAGAATAAGGCTCCATTTCTCACATTGATTCTATCCCTCTGTTAATGCAGTCTAGAACTGTGTTGGCTTTTTTGGCAGCTGCTGCACACTGCTGGCTCATATTTAAATGGTTGTCCATTAGGACTCCTAGATCCCTCTCACAGTTACCACATATACTGTACCTGTGCATTTTGTTTTTCTTGCCTATATACTGAGCAAGGTACCACATATACTGTACCTGTGCATTTTGTTTTTCTTGCCTAAATGTAGAACCTTACTTTTTTCTCCATTGAATTTCATTTTGTTAGATAGTGCCCAATGTTCAAGTCTGTCAAGATCCTTCTGTATTTTGAGCATATCTTCTGGAGTGTTGGCTATTCCTGCCAGTTTGGTATCATCTGTAAATTTGATGAGTTCCCCATCTATCCCCTCGTCCAAGTCATTGATGAAAATGTTGAAGAGTACTGGGCCTAAAACAGAGCCTTGGGGTACTCCACTGCATACTTCCCTCCATGTAGATGCAGTTCCATTGAGGACTACATGTTGAGTGCAGTTGGTCAGCCATTTTTGAATCCATCTGGTGGTGTTGCTGTCTAACCCACATTTCCTACTTTTTCTAGTAGTAGGTTATGGTCTACTTTATCAAATGCCTTACTGAAGTCCAAGTAAATTGTATTGACAGCATTCCTCTGGTCTACTAATTTTGTCACTTTGTCAAAGAATGCAATAAGATTAGTCTGGCATGATCTGTTTTTGACAAACCCATGTTGGCTTTTGGTTATTACTTTCTTTGTTCCTAGGTGTTCATTGATTCATTGCTTGATTATCTTTTCAGAATCTTCCCTGGTATTTAGGTCAGGCTGATAGGGCTGTACTTTCCTGGATCTATTTTTTTCCTGTTTTGAAGATGGGAACTACATCAGCTCTTTTCCAGTCCTCTGGTAGTTCCCCGGTGCTCCAGGATCTTTGAAATATATAGTTCAGTGGTTCTGAGATCTTGTGTGAAGGAAATGCTTTGCCGTTAATTGGTTCTGAGATTTGTTGTTGATGTTGTTTACTTTCCAGTCTAGCAGCCAGTCGTAGAATTCCTCAGTAGTCCCCAATCCAACCCAAACTAATGCTGCTTACTACATTGCTGCATTAGGCATAGAGGCCAACTCTTTTATAAAAAGCTGATACTCCCCCGAGTCTACCCAGAAGAGTCCAGTAGATGATGTTCTCTGTTCCTTTTGAGCTATCCCGGTGCCTGAGGAGAAAGCTGCTTTAAGAATGGATTACATGCCTGGCATGTCTATGGTGGTGTAGAACGAATTAGAGGATTGTGCTGCTACCCAATGATAAAGTCCTGTGTTCCTATCCCTCAGTGAGCAATCCATTAATGTTTATTTTCCTTGAATGCGTCGTGAACTTCCTTGTCCTTGCCCAGTACAGAGAAAATACCCCTCTAAGAAAGAGAAATGAACAAATGAACAAAAGAATATTTGGGTAAAACATACTGCCTCAGCCATACTAACAAGATCATACGCATGGGATCCTGTTTGGAATATAGAATGGCTTAGAGCAAGCTGGATAGATAAAGCTTGGAACACATACATAAATATCTGAATGTTGAGAGTCAGGAAGAATGGGGGTTTATCGTGTGGGTGGACGGGGATAATATTCTTTCTGAAATGAGCTTCAGCTGTTACCAAAGCAAGTGCCTAAGGGAATGTTATGTCCATATAGCTGGTGTGTGTGTGTGTGTGTGTGTGTGTGTGTGTGTGTGTGTGTGTGTGTGAGAGAGAGAGAGAGAGAGAGAGAGAGAGAGAGAGAGAGAGACAGAGACAGAGAGAGACAGAGAGAGAGACAGAGACAGAGACAGAGACAGAGACAGAGAGACAAAGAGACAGAGACAGAGACAGAGAGAGGGGAAGAGAGAGAATTTCAGAAATAACAATGGGAAAACAAGCAGAGTGGAAAAGCTGTAGGAATATAAGAAATTGCAGTGAATTATCAATTCTGATTGAGGGATAAAAATGCAAATGTAAAAATGTAAAATAATTATTGCTGGATCTGTCTGAGGATTTACATAGCACAGTGTTTTGTTCCCAAAGTTGCCAACCAGATGTCTATATGTGAAGGTCACAGATAGGACAGGAAAATAATAGCATCCTTCCACATAATTAGCTTAGTCTTTAAAAAAACTGGAACAACCTCTTTTATTTTAGTAGATGAGATTCTAAAATGTGCAGTGCTTGTATTTTAAGCTTGCCACCAAATGGATAAATATTACTCCATCACTCATCCTTTGATTGCACAGTGCCTGCTCACCAAGTATTAGTGGACTGCCTTCCATGGAAAAAGAAAAGAAACAACTTCCCACAATGGATAATTAGTCAGCTTACTTCTGAAAGTAAATTAATGAGTAATACTTGTAAGCAAGAGATATAAAAGCAAATTGTAGGAAAATTTTCCCAGGAGTACGTTTGAATTGGAGACCAGAACATAATTACAGTGAAGCACAAATTGGTTATTGACAGCATTAAAGAGAAAGACAGGCCTAAAGAGGAAAGGGAATGCAGTCCCTCTTTTAAAGTTATACAAATTAGAGTTTACATGAGATTGGACAGAGCAGCAACACTTTGAGCATAGACAACAACAAGTGTTTGACTAGATATAGCACATAATTTACCTAATGAGGCAATGAGGAATAACTATGAGGTAATAAGCCAGGAGTACAAACCCAATGGGGGGTTTGAAAGAACAATGAGGCAATATTTCATGAACATTGTTTCCTTTGAGAAAGCTATTGTTATGTGTTTATCAAACTGTCCCTGATTCTCAATGTTCATCTCCTAATATCTTTTTTTTCTCAGCCTATCAGCATTTTGGGCCTTCTAAAAAAAGTTTTATGGCTGAGCCGGCACTTTAGTTTCCCTGGGAAAATACCTCTGGAGAGGTGATAACTGTCTAATTTTATCCCACCTAACTGAGCTAGGTTTTTTTTTTATTTTCTATGGGAAGATATACTTGAGTTAAGGACCTTTTTTTTTCTTTTGCTAAACCCTTCAAATTCTCTTTTATAATCCACCAATTTCATCTTAGCAGATGGTAACAGCGGGCTGACTTTAAGCTCAGAAACTTAACAAGATTGGGTATAGGTATTACTTGGATGAAAGACATTAAACTAGACAACCCAATTCATGCTACAGTCTTCATATGTTTTAGCCTCCAGTCCCCTAATCATCTTTGTTAGTCTTCTATGCTATTTTGGTAGATTCAGTTCAAATTAAGAAATCAAATTTATTTATTTATTTATTTATTTTGTGACATTTATATACCGCTTCACAGTGCAAGCACTCTCTAAGCGGTTTACACCAGTAAGCAATGTATATTTATATTGCCCCCAACAATCTGGGTCCTCATTTTACCTACCTCTGAAGGATGGAAGGCTGAGTCAACCTTGAGCCGGTGAGATTTGAACCGCTGACCTGCGGATCAGTGTCAGTTAAAGTGGCCTGCAGTACCTGCCTCTAACCGCTGCGCCACCTCGGCTCATAGATTCAGTGTTGCTTCCGGTGGTGACGTTGGGCGTAGCAGCTGGAGAAGGACGATCTCCGTCCCTTGAAGCTGCTTTTTCTTTCATTTTTTCTGGAGACACTTCGAGGCACGGAGGTTCGTAGGACCGAGTGGAAAGAGGGGAATCCCGGGCATCAGCGAGCAGAGGCGTTTGCCCGCTGGGGCGGAGGGCACCCTCCCTATCCAGAACGAAAGTGCCCGTGACAGCTGATTCAAGAGAGAGAGAGAGAGAGAGAGGGAGGGAGGGAGGGAGGGAGGGAGAGGGAGAGGGAGAGGGAGAGGGAGAGGGAGAGGAGAGAGAGAGAGAGAGAGAGAGAGAGAGAGAGAGAGAGAGAGAGAGAGAGAGAGAGAGAGAGAGAGAGAGAGAGAGAGAACAGGGGTATGGCAGTTAAAATGCTGTTTAAATTTACTGTCCATCAAATTGCATTGTCTTAACAACATTTGCATAAGTGCATGAAGTACTTATGCGAGGGGAAGTAGCATACTGTATAAAAATAAACATGGATTTTCCTGCATTTATGTATTATATTGGTTAGAAAGCTTGATGGAGCATAGTAATAACAATGACAATATTTGCCTTGATCAGATCATGAAAGTCTGTAGTCGAACTGCTTTTCTTGAAATGCATCTCAGGGATGTGACATTGTGACACGACAGTGCAACATTGCTTTTGTCAGATTGATGAGTTTGACATTCATACCCTCTACACACCCCTTGGGTCATATATAGACTATGCCTTTGGAAAGCTAGTCATTAGTATGCATTTACACTATACATATATGCTTCAACATCATCTTTCTACCAAGAGAATGAAAAAGAAATTATCCTGAAAACCAGACTAAGTAAAAGTGAGCTGGAAATTTTCCTCCATTGTTTAAAAGTTAATCTTTTTAACACAAAAGGTTTCATGACTTTTAACTACTCATTGGTTTCAAAGAGAAAGGCATTGACTCCAAAAGAAATCATATTCTCCTTTTGCATATTTTATTTATTTATTTATTTTATTTGTCAACCACGTATAAGATAACAGATATAAGTATAAACATGATTATGAATACAGGATAAGGATACAAATAAATGGGGACAGTAGGACAGGGACGGTAGGCACGCTGGTGCGCTTATGCATGTCCCTTACAGACCTCTTAGGAATGGGGTGAGGTCGACAGTAGACAATCTAAGGTTAAAGTTTTGGGGGTTTGGGGAAGAAACCACAGAGTCAGGTAGTGCATTCCAGGCATTGACCACTCTGTTGCTGAAGTCGTATTTTCTGCAATCGAGTTTGGAGCTGTTTACCTTAAGTTTGTATCTATTGTGTGCTCGTGTATTGTTGTGGTTGAAGCTGAAGTAGTCATTGAGAGGTAGGACGTTGTAGCAGATAATTTTGTGTACTACGCTTAAGTCAGACAGAAGGCGATGTCGTTCTAAGTTGTCTAATCACAAAATTTCAAGTCTGGTGGCATAAGGTATTCTGTTGTAAGCAGAGGAGTGGAGTACTCTTCTCGTGAAATATCTCTGGACTCGTATTAATTTCCAATATACAGTGGGGGTTCCAGGCATCCACATCTCTAGGCAAAAACTTTATATTGTGTCTACTTCCACCCTTTGGACTAGTCCAATATCTACAGCAGCAAAACACTAAAATAGAATCCCTAAAACCACAAATCAAGCAGAATAAACAGGCTCTTTGATCCCAGCAGTGTCTAAATGATGAATCTCCTTTGTTTAAGCAGCTTGCCAATGTTGATAAAAGAAAACCCTTCTTTTTTTAAAAAAAAATGTACCCTATGAACAAGACCTAGTCTAAACTGCATGCCTGAACAAGGCTGGGATTTTTCTGGTTTGCTAGCGATATCTTTTTTGATATACCATTGATAGTGGTTTGCTGGTAGATATCTTTTTTTTTAAAATGTCTTCAGTTCATTTATAGCTTATGCTTTTTCTGTATTTCTTGCTTCAAAATAATAGGGAAACCAAATAACCATTTTCTGTTTTGTGACCTTGGCTCTTGCAGTTTCCTGTTTTATGCTGTTTATTGTGTCATTACTTCTAAACTTGTTTCTGATTTTGAAACCTCATAACGAGAGGAGTCCATGGGATGGGGGTGTCAAAAAGTCATGACAGTGGCTGTAACCCACAGTCAAAGCTGCACCCCTCTTCCAAATGAGATGAGATGAGATCAAAAGAGTTGTGCTTTGATCATAAATTTGATCATAAATTTGCATAAATCTTGACTTTTTCCTCAGTCCTTCACCATAGACAGCCATGAACCTGGTCATAAACATTTTGTCCAGTGTGATCTTATTTCAGTCAACAGTGCTCTCAAATTACTTCTGTTTGATATTGAGATGACCTATAAGATATGGAAATATGAATCTATTGCATTTAATTAAGTCATATCAAAGCACTATACTTTAATCAAGTCACATTAAAGCAATAGCAAAAATACATATTCAGTAGTAAAACAAACAATTTCATCTAAGCATCCCTCCATAAATCATTCCTTAGGTGAATGTTGTCCAGAAACTTTCTTTCTATGCCAAAATATACTTGTTGGTTCAACTGATATCTTGTTCTTCCTTACTGTAATGTACTACGATTTCCCAAGGCAGCAAACTTTTTTCTTCATCTAACCAATACTGAGTTTCTTGCAGTCTAATGGGGATTTTTTTTCTACTGATTCTCGTTTCTGCTCATCTAAACAAGGGCAAATGTTGACCCAGTTTTTAGGAAATGAATTTACTCCCTAATTTATTTCACTGTGATGCTCACGAACATCTAAAATTTCATGTAATTTTAGTGGTTTCCCTTATCATTCTCCAAAATCAAACGCTTTAAGATTTCTGGAAGCAGACAGAGCTCTTTGTGAATTACATCAGTAACTGACAACTTGGCAAGGTTTTAATTATAAACTGTTTCTCTTATGATTCTTAATTTCTGAAACAATTATCTTTTAATACAACCTGGTAATTCCAATTATAATATCCTAATTATGCTGATCCGAAAACACAGTGAGTGATGGCAGAATAATATGTAAGATTACTTTCCTTGCTACTTTCCCCCCATGAATAAAGATGAACAAAATCTTGTAAGAAAACCACTTTTTGAGAAAAGACAATGAACTATGGTAAGTAACAGCTTTCCTGGAGCAATGCTTAAAATAGTGTTGAAGATTGGTTTGTCTTATGGATAGGGTTGTCCTATCCATGCTTTAAAGTAGACACCATCAGTGAGCCTGAAGGAAATCCTGACAGGTTTAAGTTCAATTAGATTTTGATCTAATCACCTTCCTTGATTTGAATTCTAAACATGGTGTGAACTCTGCCAAATCAGATCATGTCAACTCAGAAGGAAAACAGTTAGTACCAATACGATTAGGCCTGCTGGTTAAAGCTAAAAGCAACTTTTTTAATGGGTGGAGGTACAGAATTAATGGGCAGTGTGATCACAAGTTGTCTTTTTTTCATTGCAGGTAATCTGATTTGAGTACTGACTTTCTGGCACACCTGTTGAGCCAGGTGTTAGTCCAGTTTTGCTGTACATATCTTGGAGAAAATAAGGAATGACTCACTCATTATCTATCACTTCTTTTTTCCCCAAACCATTAGTATTGACTAAGCCTGTCAATCCAATCCAATCCAATCCAATCCAATCCAATCCAATCCAATCCAATCCAATCAAAATAATAATTTGTATCATTTGCCATTATAGCAATAAAGATAGTTTAGTTTAAGTGAAGACTTTTACTCTCCATTTGGTAAATTTCAGTTTTGATGTTCAACATCATGCCTTCATTTTCATTTCTACTATCAGAGGACAAAAATCAATAAGCAGCCAAAAGCCAAGCATAACCTGCTATTACATACCACATCTGACACTTTAGTCAATACACAGTGAGTGGCGAAAGACATGAAATGGCAGAAATGCATTTGCTTTGTGTCCTCTTATTAATTGTTTCTTTTTCAAATGCTTGACATATATATTTTTTTCATAATTGTTCCGAATGCGACAACCCTTTTTGGAAAAATAGTTCCTATATTGGAGGAAAATTAGAATATATAGACACAGATATGGTACTATTCCTTTCCCCTGCTCCCCAAATATTGTAATACACTGCCTCATTATGTGGGGTGGGGGTTATGTGCTTCAGAGAAATGAAGTGAAGAATGCCAGGAGCTCCCCAAGTAAAGCAAAAGTAGACAATTGGGCAGCAGCAGTATAGGAAGATGCTGGAAGCAGATTACCTTAATGACAATGGTGAAGACATCATTTCATATTGTATAGGAGTGTTCCGACCTAGGCTTCACCAAATCATGAAACAGACTCCTTGTCCCGAAAAACCTCTTTTTATTTGGCTAATGTGAATTCTTACCATTCACATCCAGCAATGTCCTGGCAAACAGTCTTTCAAGGGTGAGTTGCAAACACAGACCTTATCAATCCTTGGATAGCTGCCAGGTCAATAGCTTCTCGATGCAACGCTGAACAAGGAAATACTTGGCAAGGAGTCTCTGTGAGGCACAACTCAGATAAGCCAATCTTCATACGAATAATGAACTAATTGTCTTCTGTAATCACCACTCCCCTTTCACTCCTATTTTTTTCCTATGGGAGGGGCTATTCAGCATCCTCTTGTGCTTTTACCCTGAGTTGACCTCTGTTCCTTAATTGTTCTCTTCTCCTGACAGCTCTGCGCATCGGGAACAGGCTCCAGCTGTTCTTCAGCCCCACTTATCTCCAACTCTGAAGGTAGCTAATAACTGTTCAATGGCCCTGGCCCCATCACTGCCTCTGATGCAAAGCACTCATCAGAGCCTTCCCCAGACTCCACGACTGGCCCATGTTCCTCCCCAACCTCCTCACTGTCCAAGTCTGCTGCCAGCTCCGCTGGCCACTGGCGGGCCACAACAAGGAGAAAGCAATGGTAAGCCATTCTTGCGTTTTCAGGAAAGTCCAGAGATAGGTAAGATTAAGAAATTAATAGAGGACCTCTTAGGTTTTCCTCAATATGCAACTAAGTAATAGTCAAGGACCCTTCTAGTGTCTCAAAGAAAAGGATTAGGGGGGCCATGATAACTGTTGTCCAGTACTTGGGCTATCACAGAGAAGAGGGGAATGACTAAATCTCCAAAATCCCAAAGGGCAGGACAAAAAGTAATAGGTGGAAGCTTGCTAAAGAGAGATCCAACCTATCATCTTTGCCCAAAATTGAAAATCAGGAACTGTTCCCACAATTGCAATGATAATCAAAAAAGTGTTAGAATGTGCAGAAATGGACATCAAATGTAAACTAGAAAATGTGGATAGATAGATAGATAGATAGATAGATAGATAGATAGATAGATAGATAGATAGATAGATAGATAGATAGATAGATAGACAGACATCGATAGTTTAAAATAGAGGTTATCATTACTTGTATACTAAGGTAGATGTTAAGATGTAAATGTAAGTAAAAACTATAATATGTACAAAAAGCATAAGTTAAAAAAATGAAATAATATTTGACTCTGAAAATGGACAGCTATAAAAGTGATTTTGTGATTTTAAATGTATAAAATTCAATAAAAATCATTAAAGAGAGAGAGAGAGAGAGAGAGAGAGAGAGAGAGAGAGAGAGAGAGAGAGAGAGAGAGAGAGAGAGAGAGAGAGAGAGAGAGAGAGCGCCAACCTATAAGTAAGGAGGAATTCCCTGACAGTGAGAATAATCAATCAATGGAATACCATATTTTTCGGAGTATAAGATGCACCGGAGTATAAGACGCACCTTAGTTTTTGGGGAGGAAAATAGGGGGAAAAAATCTGCCTACCAGGTATTCATCTGGCTAGCGTCCTTAGTCTGGTCAGCTTCAGCACATTATTTTATCCCCTGGTTAGGGCTTTAAAAAACCTTATTTGGAGCAAGTAGCAATGAAAAAAGCCTGCAAAGACTTAGGGCTGGAAAAAACCTCCTTCTGAGAGAATAGCAATGAAAAAGCCTGCAAGCCTGTAAGAGCCGGGAAGATCATTAGCACCTTGTTAGGGCTGGAAAAAACATTCTTCAGAGTGATTAGCAATGAAAAAAAGCCTGCAAGCTGGTAAGAGCAGGGAAGATCGTTAGCGCCTCATTAGGGCTGAAAACAAAGCTTTAAAAAAGCTACATTCAGAGTATAAGACGCACCCAAATTTTCAGCCTCTTTTAGGGGGGGAAGTTGCATCTTATACTCTGAAAAATACGGTAGCTTGCCTCCCAGAATTGTGGGTTAAGTTTAGGCTTAGGCTCTATCACTGGAGATTTTCAAGAATAGAGTGGATAACCATTTGACTGGGATGGTATAAGGGTCCTGTCTTGAACAGGGGTTGGGATTAGCAGATCTCCAATGGCTCTTCCAGCTTATGATTCTATGTTCTAAGATCAGTTAGATGAGGGTAGATTAAAACTTTTTCATGTCTAGTTATTGATGTTGCCCAGCTGGAAAAGAAAATACAAATCTGCAAAAACAAATTTGGACCGTAAGAAGCATAAACCTGGGAAAGCTCAACTCAGTCAAAAATGAAATGAATCAACTACAGATTGATATTTTAGGCATCAGAGAATTGAAATGGACTGGAACTGGGTTTTTATTTTTCAATCAAAATATCATACCGCTTAGTACTCAGGTCATGAAAAGAGGAAACTGCACACATTTCAAAGTCAGAAAGGATATAGTAAAATCAGTCCTTGGGTACAATACAGTGAATAAGCCAATAATTTCAATAAACTTTGCAGATGAGCTCTTAATATGATGGTTACGCAGTTTTAGGCCCAGACTATTGATGCAGAAGACATTTATGAGCGTTGTGGTCAAGTTCAATCTGAAATTGACAATACATGCCAGCGAGGTGTGTTCTATGCTGCTTCTATTTGGAAACTGTGGAAGCTCTGCTGCTTCTGGTTGGAAATAATGAGAAATATATAGTCAAACGGTATGATCCATGAAACCAAATGAAGCAGGATAATCAGTGTCTGCCAAATAAGTTATTTCTTTATTGCTAACACATTCTTCAAACAACCAAAACTATAATTGTATATATATGTGTGTGTTTGTGTGTGTGTGTGTAACATTTTTTGCTGATAAATGAAAATAAAGGGAAACTATTATGGATCTATTTCAAGCTATTTTGCTCTCGTCAGATAGCCATACCCGTAGTGGGATTTGAACCTGGGCAGTCTGCTTATAAGGCAGAAGTGTTAACCTCTAGGCCACAAGGTTCTATTCCCTATCAGCTCTTCACCAGGAAAGGGTTATATATGTTTTTTTCTGTCGAGTCATTCTGGTGTATGTAAGGAAGCTGTATATATATATATATATATATATATATATATATATATATATATATATATATATATATATATATATATATATATATATATATATATATATATATATATATATATATATATATACCTATAGGGCAGTGATGGTTAACCTTTTCGGCACTGAGTGCCAAAACTGGAGCGCGTGCATGCATGTGAATGTGTATGCGCTGGAGTGCCGGAACCCAGAAGAAAGCAGCTGGCCGCCATGCATATTGTGCACCGGACAAGATGTCCGGCGTGCATGTGCGCAATAAAACCCGGAAGAGCAGCCAGCAGCGGCGCGCGTGCCCCCAGAGAGGGCTCTGCATGCCACCTCTGGCACACGTGCCATATGTTCACCATCACGGCTATAGGGGTATAGACTGTGGTGACACAGTGGTTAGAATGCAGTATTAGAGGCTAATTCTGCTGACTGCCAGCAGTTCGATTCTCACCGGCCTTCTATCCTTTAGTAAAATAAGGATCCAGACAATATGTAAATTGCTTAGAGAAGCACTATGAAGCAGTATATAAGTCTAAGTGCTATTGCTATATATGAAAGCCAATTTGGTATAGAGATTAAGACATCTGATTAGAAACTGGGAGTCTGTGAGTTCTAGTCCTGCCTTGGACATGAAGTCAGCTGGATGACCTTGGGTCAGTCACTTTTTCTTAGCCCTAGGAGGAGGCAATAGCAAACCACTTCTGAAAAAAAAACCTTGCAAAGAAAACATAGAGCATAGACTCATAGGGCTGGAAGGAACCTCAGAGGTCTTCTAACTCAACCCCTCTTTAAGGCAGGAGATCTTATACCATCCCCGACAAACAGGTATCCAATCTTTTCTTGAAAATTTCCAGGAATGGAGCACCCACAATTCTAGGAGACAAGCTAATGCATTGATTATTCTCACTGTCAGAATATTTCTCCTTACTTCTAGGTTGGATCTCTCTTTAACAAGCTTCCACCCTTTAGTTCTTGTCCTGCCCTTTGGTGCTTTGTTAAATAAGTCAATCCCATATTCTCCTCAAGTACTGGAAGACAGTTATCATGTCCCCTTTAATCCTTTTCTATACTTAGCTCCCTCAACCATTCATCATACAATTTAGCCTCATCTCTGTGCCCTTCTCTGCATACTTTTTAGAGTCTCAGCATCTTTTTTTTTTAAATCATGGTGACTAGAACTAGATGCAACATTCCAAGTGTGCCCTCAGTAGTATGGTATAAAGTGATATTATCATTTCTTTATGCTATCATGAGCTGAGATGGTGCAGTGGTTAAATGCAGCACTGCAGGCTACTGCTAAGTTCAGCAGTTCAGCTGTTCAAATCTCACCGGCTCAAGGTTGACTCAGCCTTCCATCCTTTCGAGGTGGGTAAAATGAGGACCCAGATTGTTGGGGGCAATATGCTGAACTCTGTAAACCGCTTAGAGAGGGCTGTAAAGCACTATGAAGCGGTATATAAGTAAGTGCTATTGCTATTGCTATTGCTATTCCACTGTTGATGCAGCCCAGAACTGCATCGGACTTTTTGGCAGCTGCAGCACACTTCTGGCTCATAGTTAAGTTGTGGTCCACTAGAACGCCTAGATCCCTCTCATAATTACTACTGTTGAGCCAGATATTGCCTATTCTATACCTATGCTACAGGCACTTGTCCAGGTATAACAGCAAACAGGTAACTGGGGGGATGTTTGGGACAGATCATGTACTGCTCATGTGCAAGTACCAGGTTAAGCTAAAGGAGACAAAACAAAGCCAAACTGTTTCCACAATATGATCCCAAACATTTTTGAAACATGTACTTACCATTTTTAAGGAGAATATCAGGAATTGTTTTGAACTCCTGAACCTCAGTCACAGGCAAATTGTGAAATTAAATTTTAAAAGTTGTTAAGGATGAATATGAAAATATCTTCCAAAGATCAAGGATCAGAAAAAAAAAAGCAAAGTGGATGTCAGAAGAGACAGTGGGAATTACCAAGAAGGTAAGAAAAGCTAAAGTCAAGAAAAACACAAATTCAGAAATGAATTTAACAGACTAGTTCAAAGAGCTAAAAAGCACAACAAATAATATTGTAATGATGTTTGTAAAGACATCCAAGATAGAACTGTCACATAAAAGCAATAAAAGATTCTAAACTCAAAAAGCATTTCCAACCTTTAACCAGTATGCTGCAGGATGTCAACGGACAGGTAGCAACTAGAACACAGAACATAGAATAATAGTGTTGGAAGGGACCTTCCAACCCACTGCTTGAGCAGGAGACCCTATACCATTTCAGACAAATGGTTGTCCAGTCTCTTTTTGAAAGCCTTCAGTGATGGAGCACCCACAACTTCTGAAGGCAACCTATTCCATTTGGCTGATTGCTCTCACTGTTAGGAAATTTCTCCATAGTTCTAGGTTACTTTTCTCTTTGGTTAGATTTAGATTTATTATTAGAGTTGGAAGGGACCTTGTAGGTCATCTAGTCCAACCCCCTGCTCAAGCAGGAGTTCCTACACCATTTGAGACAGATGGCAGTCCAGTTAGTTAGTTTCTATCCATTGTTTATTGTCTTGCCTTTTGGTGCTTTGGGAAATAGTTTGACGCACATGTCTTTGTAGGAGCCCCTCAAATATTGGAACAGTGCTATCATGTCACCCCTAGTCCTTTTTTCTTTTCATTAGACTGAGTCAAAGGACATCATAGAAAGTCTATACAATACAACGCCTTAGTTTTTTTAAAGAGATAGTACTTACCTTGCGAGTAAATTAAATTGATATTAGATTAGCCCTCTGTGATTACCAATCAGAAGACTAATTGATGACATATTTACAGAAATATGGCAAGTAACAAAGATGAAACAATTCAACTAGGTTTCTTCTCAATGCAATATTCTAGGTGCTGTCCTCTGGGAGTAGGACGGCATAGAAGAACAAATAATAAATAAATAAATAAACTATGCCTGCCAATCTGAAGCATGGCACAGTTGCCAAATGTTAGCACCTCGATTTAGACCAGACAAAGGAAAAACTACACAGAAGTCTTAAACTACTTTTATTAAGATGGATTATAGTAACATAATTTTGTAATTCTGATTATGTTTTACCTCCTTTCAGTCTTAGTCATGTTAAGTGTGTGTGTGTGTGTGTGTGTGTGTGTGTGTGTGTGTGTGTGTGTGTGTGTGTGCCTTCATGAGATGTTTGTACATACCTTATTCTTGAGCCATGTTTAGATTCCTATTGATTTAGTAATGGATCTCTGCTCTCTTTTTCAGGGTGATCCTTCTCTCTCTTTACACCAATAGATTGGAAGGAGAGAGAGAGAGAGAGAGAGAGAGAGAGAGAGAGAGAGAGAGAGAGAGAGAGAGAGAGAGAGAGAGAGAGAGAGAGGAGACTTAGCAGTATGCAGCCTATTGTACAAGAGCCTTATTTTATTTATTTATTTATTTATTTGTGAGATTTATATACCACCTCACAGTGCAAGCACTCTCTAAGCGGTTTACACCATTAAGCAATGTATATATTTACATTGCCCCCAACAATCTGGGTCCTCATTTTACCTACCTCGGAAGGATGGAAGGCTGAGTCAACCTTGAGCCGGTGAGATTTGAACCGCTGACCTGCGGATCACAGTCAGCTAAAGTGGCCTGCAATACTGCCTCTAACCGCTGCGCCACCTCGGCTCTTAATTTTGCATGCTAGCAAAATGATCATTCAACACATATTAGAGTGATAGAAAATGCTCTATGACAGATATTAAAGCTATGGAAAGCTATGGAAAGAAATGTATATGGAAAAAGATATATTATTGCTGATAATTGGGAAAACAAAAAAAGCCCCAAAGAAATAATACATGCTTCATTGATTACAAAAATGTTTTTGATTGTGTTGATCATATCAAGCTATGGAACATCTTTTGGAAAATGGGAATCCCAGAACATCTCATTGTCCTCATGAGAAACCTTAACACAAGGCAATAAATCTCACATTAGAGAATTAAAATATTTTCATTGTTTTGTTAATCAACCCTAACATCAGATGGATTCCAGCAAATATACATATATATATATATGAACAGCAAACCCCAAATAAAATTGAGAAGCTCTCAGTTTGATATAGAATTTAGATCTACAAATTAATGTGCTTCTTTTCTTTCTTCAACTAGATATTTGTGGTTTCTGCTTCTTCAATATATTATGATTCAACAATTCTCTTCTAGGACTTTTATAGTCTATTTTTAGAATGCAGTTCATTCAAACTCACTCTTTTTTTCATTTTATCTAAACCTTTCTCCTTTTTTCTCCCTGTGGAAAGCCTATTCTTTTTTTATTCTAATCCCTACTTCCTGCTTGCTTGCTTGCTTGCTTGCTTGCTTGCTTGCATGGTAATAGACAGTCCGAGTTGCATGTAGTTGAGTATGCTATTACACACTTTTAAAATTATGCTTCCACTTGGATGAGCTATGTCAAGTAGAGAAATAATTTTTTTTCTTCTCAATGCAATATTCTAGGTGTTTGAGAAGAATTCTACTTGTTCTTAGTCTCAAATAAATGAAAAATAAGAAATCTAGCTGTAGAAATTTCTCTATGTCTGTTTATCTATCACTATCTTGGCTTAGCTTACTTTAGTTTAGCTTCTAGATCTATCTATCTATCTATCTATCTATCTATCTATCTATCTATCTATCGATCTATCGATCTATCTATCGATCTATCGATCTATCGATCTATCGATCTATCGATCGATCGATCGATCGATCGACCGACCTACCTACCTACCTACCTACCTACCTACCTACCTACCTACCTACCTACCTATCATCTATCTGTCATCTCCACATATCTGACTATCTATCTCCCATTAACTTCGTTTTGAACCAAGTGCCTGCCACATAAACATCTATCTGCACAAAGTTATCTTCTTAGAAATTTAAACTCAACTCCATCCAAGTCATCTCTCTCCCCTTCCTCTCTCTCACCATGTTCTGTGCCAGTTAATGGTGACAGCTCCTTTAATGAAACATACAGAAAACTGCAGTAATTTTGACATCTTCAAAGTTGGAAAGCAGGTGGAACAGAATGCAGAGCATATTCAATCTATAAAACAGCATTGAAACAGAAGATGGGATATTGAATAATCCCTATGGCAAAATGGTATTTGCTGTTTTATGCTAATGCATCAGAACAAGGTGTAATTGCTCTTACATACAGAATTCTATTCCAAAAGGTAAAATAAGCCAAGGGCTAAAATTCTGTATAAGTAATAAAAACTTACATCATTTTTGTACCTTTGTCCTTCCATATTTACTTAGTGGCCAGAAACAGTATGAAGTGTGTAAGAGGATGGAAAGAGCTGTTACAACTTGCCTCAGCTTGACTAAAAGAACAAATAATCTTCTGGGTCAATTTTAGCAAGACAGCGACATGATCAAATACATAAACATTTTAAGAATATATATTCCTTTTATATGGTATTGTATGCTTCAGATGAAAACACATTACAGATTATTTCAAGGAGACATTGCAAACATACTCATATGCAGAAACATGTATATTAACATATATGCAATTGAGTTATCATTTCTAATAAATAGAAGTATTAGCATTCATGCATACCTAATATGAAGTGATGCGGTGACTCAGTGGCTAAGGCGCTGAGCTTGTCGATTGAAAGGTCGGCAGTTCGGCGATTTGATAACATGCAGTTTAACAGGAGCCTTTAATATATGATTGGTTTACCCTATTACTTTCTATCATTTCTATATCAGTTAGATGAAACTTTTGTGTACTAAGTGGAAATTTAGCAAGACCTCGTGATATGGCTTTATTAAAATAAGATAAAAAGAAACATTTTTCTTCATCTGAATTGAGCTGAGTGTCCCCTCCCTTTTTTCCTAATATATTTCTCATAGATTGACAAATATAATGGGCAGTGTAGATTCAGTAAATCCTCAATATGAGAATAATCAAAAGGACAGATTCTTTTTAACAGGAATTTGCTAGTTATCTACTGTTAAGTCATTACTGTTGGCAAGACTCATAATTTTATATTTGCAAATGCTAGATGAAGTTTATAGAAAATTACATTAATTACTTAGATTTTTATGCTTTTTCAACATGCCACAACAAACTCTGGGTATTGTTCTGAATAAGATTTTTATCCCTCTAGATTCCAATTTAGATACATAACAGCTTAAATTTCAAAGGAATTGGATAATTTTTAAATTCAAAAAACTTGTATAGCGAATGCTTATCTAACAGTTCATATAAAGCAGATTTTCAACCATCTTGTTGGATCTAAGACTTTCCTACCAACATTTGGGATGTTTTAGAGATAAATATTTATTGAAATTGTAGAGAACATTATCAAGATAAGTTTTAACTGACCAGTCAAAGATTAGAAGGAGTTCTATCTAGTTCTAAACATCTTGCAAAGTAAGCATTTGTCTACCAAATTTCTGTCCCAGACATTTATGAAATGTATTTCCTATAGAACAATTTTAATTCTGATGCTACTAATCAATCTCATTTTGTATAGCAATAGCAATAGCACTTACACTTATATACCGCTTCATAGTGCTTTACAGCCCTCTCTAAGCGGTTTACAGAGTCCAGCATATTGCCCCCAACAATCTGGGTCCTCATTTTACCCACCTCGGAAGGATGGAAGGCTGAGTCAACCTTGAGCCGGTGAGATTTGAACAGCTGAACTGCTGAACTAGCAGTAGCCTGCAGTGCTGCATTTAACCACTGCACCAACTCGGCTCTTATGGTAAAAATTAATGATTGTCCCAGGTGTGTTGTTGTTGTTGTTGTTGTTGTTGTTGTTGTTGTTGTTGTTCTTTTCTTCTTCTTCTTCTTCTTCTTCTTCTTCTTCTTCTTCTTCTTCTTCTTCTTCTTCTTCTTCTTCTTCTTCTTATTATTATTATTATTATTATTATTATTATTATTATTATTATTATTATTATTATACTATGATTTGTTTAACAGTACTTTATTGAATACTATACCTCATTGTTTAAATTGTTCTACTCTTTTAGGGTGACTTCCCCAATGAACCAAAAAAAATTAATGGAAGAACCAAGAATAGGAAGAACCCCAATGAACCAAGAATAAAAATTAATAGAAGAACCAAGAAATAAAAAAAAAAAGCCCCAACCTTTTTAATATTTTGGTCAAACCAAATTGTGCTGCCAACTGAAGAATCATATTATTATTGCAGAGTAAAATCGTTATTTTCTGAGACCCTAGAAACAGTTGGAAAAATTCTCATATAAGGAACTATTATATTAATATAAAAATTAAACTGTATCATGATGCATCCTTGTTTACTCCTTGAAATCTGGATAGATGTTGTCTCCTTCCAGAAAATGTATTACAGTATAATTGCTGCACTAAATACAATAGATGCACATTTAAGTCAGAATCGACTAATTTTGTCCGTATCTAATTTATATTTACTGATGTAAAGGCAGCAGCCAAATGAACAGATGCTACCTTAGAGGTGAAATGAAATAAAAACTTGCAGTGATCAAGCATGCTTTGCCTTTCCGTGAAATCTATTTATCCATTATAAATATTCATGTTAATCTCTACCCAATCTTCATTTTGTCAAACAGTACTTTAGCACAAAGTTTAGCACAAATATACAGAAGGTTAATTGTTGGGATTGTGTTTGTCTCCTTTCCTATAAAAATTCCAACTGGTTAATAGAAGTGAAAAGTTTAATCAGCAAAGGTCAACACCAACTGGTATATCATGTTTATACTCCATCCATATCTTTACCTGGGGCCTTAATAGATATAAACGAAATAATAGGTTTTGATACCTGATTTATACAACCATGGGTTGCATTGATCCAAAGATCACTGACAAAGAAACTGTGAGTGGGAAACTGACAGGAAATTGGAGGTTGCTCCTGCCCCACATATTTTTTCCTGCCCATCACCTCAGACCCTTGTCAGACCATGGTTGTTGCAAACCAAATCTCCTTCTCTTGAATGGGTGGAGCAGATCTTTATTTAAAAGGACCACCCCTCTCCAAACTCTTTGTGTTGTTGTTGTTTTTTATTTGCATACAAGTTTGGAGTTTCGGGAAAGAAAGGATGTTAGTACATAAGAGCAGTTTAGACCAGTGTTTCTCAACCTTGGCAGTTTGAAGATGTGTGGACTTCAACTTCCAGAATTCCCCAGCCAGCATTGCTGGCTGTGGAATTCTGGGAGTTGAAGTCCACACATCTTCAAACTGCCAAGGTTGAGAAACACTGATTTAGACAATAGACCCCGAAGTTATACAATCTGTATATTATCACTAAAGAAAGTATTTGTATTTGTATTTGTTTATTTGTCAAGCGTAAATGATTATAAGCAAAGTACAAACAGTAAAACATGATTGAATATATAGGTAATATTACAAGCATGAATAAGAGTAAAAGAGGTATGAATAAATGGGGACATTAGGACAGGAACGGTAGGCACGATTGTGCGCTTATGCACGTCCCTTACTGACCTCTTAGGAATGGGGTGAGGTCAATGGTAGATAATAAGAGGTTGAAGTTTTGGGGGTTTGGGGAAGAAACTACTGAGTCAGGTAAAGATAAAAGTGTTTATCTTTCCCACTTGATTTCCTTTCTGAAGCAACATATATCTTATGAGACACCCCATGAGTTGCTGGGCCATCATTTCAGAGATATTTCCTTACCTGAACACAGAAGCTGAATGATGATGGGCAGGCAAAAAAATCAATGGGACAGGAGCAACCTCCAATTTCCTTCAGTTTCTCCATTGAGTTTCTTTGTGGAAAGCTGACAGTGAGAAGTGGAAATTTTCCTCCCTCCCTCCCTTGGCAGTATATTAGTAAAAAAAAAGTCCTTGTCATACAGTTTAATAGCACATTTTCCAGCTAATAAATTTTGTTAAAATGTGTAAGTGTTTGTGAGCTGCATCTGACTTTATCAGGTGTGGAAGGAAAAGTTGAGAGCCAGAGGGAGAGTTTTTGTAATCTGTCTCACATAATTTGCATCTACATATCCAAATCTTTCCTTCCTTCTTCCCCCACAACTTACCCAAATTTAAATCCCGTATCAGTCTAGCTACTCTAAGCATCTAGTGGTAAGCTGCGTTTCACAAATTTATTTAACTGTCACATTTGTATAGCTGGCCATTTTACATAGTGCTTGTGCATTTTAATGAAACTGGAAATGGTGCTACCAGACTCCTGATTTTCAATTCTTTATCTAATCTGCTGTATGTTGGAAAACAGTTTTCTTCTCCAGACCAATATTCTAAAATAATGCTCAATGATCTAATTTTCTTTTCAAGTGCACAAAAAAACCATTTGACTATCAGGTGGAAGTTATTTTAACAAGAGATCTTTCTAATTCAACATACTATATAGAGATTTCTTTCTTCTTCTTCTTCTTCTTCTTCTTCTTCTTCTTCTTCTTCTTCTTCTTCTTCTTCTTCTTCTTCTTCTTCTTCTTCTTCTTCTACTACTACTACTACTACTACTACTACTACTACTACCACCACCACCATAGAATATTTATTGTCATCTAAGCTTCTCCAGTTCTAAAGCTATTTTGGAACTTGCCATTATTTTGAATTTTCTACAGGATAGACTTTCAAACTTCTTGGCCATGTCCAGTTACAGTATTTCCCAATTATTTATCAATGAATCAGTAGTAAACTCTGAGACAGAGAATGTACTATGGTCAGTATATTGTGGTCATTATTATGTGGTCATAGTAATGTGGTCAGATTATTTTTTAAAGTTAAGATATAAAATTCTTCCTAGTTCATCAAACCTGGAGCTAAATATGGTATGTTATTTAGTTGTTCCTTGTCTTCCTCCTACTCCCTCTACAACTTTAACTTTGATGTGACTATTGTATTTGTGTTGACATAAATCTCATCTTCCCTTCTAGAATAGCACTCTTTAAACTACTTTCACAGCTATCCCTGGTAGCTATTATTTCTGCTTGGACTTGAATTATCTTTTTAAGAGCAGTTCCATCTTGAACCCAAGATCTTCCAACTGCCGAATCTTGTACTATCAGTCAAGACTTCATATCAACACATTGAGTATTTATTTTTTTATTCTTCTGTACGAAGATTGTTTCCTTTAAATATTATGTTTCATTTTTATCCTTCTTATCCTGCCATATGTTATCCACCTTTCTGAAGTTTTTTAGTATCTTCAGAAGGGAGACACCAGGAAGTATTTCAGATATTACCATTGCTTCCTCTCCCTCTACTGGGTTGTTATCACCTTAAAGAGCTAGCACCTCATTTTTTTCTGGTTTTTTTTTGACTGCGAACTATCCAAATCTTTTTCTCCTCCTCCTCTTTATTATATACTACCAATTCAGATATCAATTAACAGATGTTTACTCAAAGCTGTATTTAGGTATTTTCTGTACAAACCGTAGGTACTGAGAAGATGAAGGTAGGAGCTAGAAATCTGAGGCTTCCCAGGGTTTTATCTTGAACAAAATAGCTGTTAATTCTCTCTCTTCCACCCTCCCTCCATAATAAATATACAAGATCCCTGCTATTATTTCATCCAAGGAGCAACTTTGTTTGATGTATTAACAAAATAATACAACTGACATACAAATCAGTTAAAGTCAGCAATTGAACAATGTTAACAATTTAAATTCTGTCCGTATTTTAATAGAATTACATATTTGTAGTACCGTATATACTCGAGTATAAGCCGAGTTTTTCAGCCCACTTTTTGGGCTGAAAAAAGCCGCCTCGGCTTATACTTGAGTCAGTGAAAAATTTGCCCGAAATGGAGGAGAAAAAGGGGCGGGGCCATGCCGCTGGATGACGCTCGTGAATGGCCCGGCGCCCCTGTGAGTTTCCCCTCCCTCTGTGTCAGTTTGCCGCGCAGCGCGCAACGCACCATCCCCCCTCCTCACGTTCTAATGTAATGCAGGGCTGTCTTACGATTCCCCTTTCTCCCCCTCCTGCCACTCTGCAACGATGTCCCACCTCCTCCTTAGTTATTGTTCATACCATATTGTTTTTATTGACCCTCTTTTCCACTTACAGAGCTAGTTTACTGTTTTTCTTTGAAATAAATATTCAAAAACATTATTGGTATCTATTTTTATTTTTGAAATTTACCGGTAGCTGCTGCATTTCCCACCCTAGACTTATACTCGAGTCAATAACTTTTCCAGTGTTTTGTGGTAAAATTAGGTTCCTCGGCTTATATTCGGGTCGACCTATACTCGAGTATATACGGTAATTGATTTTAGGATCTCAACATTAGGGTCTAATAATCTTCCAATGGTTGGAGGAAAGAGAATGTGGCTTTCTTCTCCATAAATGCCTGGGGATAGAACCATTGGATGGAAACTTTTAGATTTAGATTTATTATTAGAGTTGGAAGGGACCTTGTAGGTCATCTAGTCCAACCCCCTGCTCAAGCAGGAGTTCCTACGCCATTTGAGACAGATGGCAGTCGAGTCTCCCCTTGAAGGTCGCAAGTGTTGGGGCTCTCACAACCTCCGCTGGCAAGCTGTTCCACTGGTTGATCGCTCTCACCGTCAGAAAGTTTCTCCTCACTTCCAGGTTGAATCTCTCCTTGGTCAGCTTCCATCCATTATTCCTTGTTTGGCTTTCTGGTGCCATAGAGAACAGCCTGACCCCCTCCTCTCTGTGGCATCCCCTCAAGTATTGGAACACTGCTATCATTTCACCCCTGGTCCTTCTCTTCGCCAGACTGGCCAAGCTCAGTTCCTGCAACCGCTCTTTGTATGTTTTATTTTCCAGACCCTTTATCGTCCTGGTTGCTCTCTTCTGCACTTTCTCTAGGGTTTCAATGTCTTTTTTGTAGTGTGGTGGCCAAAACTGGATGCAGTACTCTAGGTGTAACTTTACAGAAAGACACCCAAACTCTAAATAAGAAATAATTATTGGCTACCAAGTAGTAAACAGCCTTTTCCCTAGAGTCATTTGTGCTCCATTAAACGAGTTTTTGAAGCAAAGATTGGATATCCATTTTTGTGAGACATAATGAGGCTTCCTGACCTTGCCAGGAGATTACACTAGGAGTCCTCCCACAATGATTCTTTAAAAAATTGCAAATGTGCAATGTATTCATAGCTGCCAGATAAAATTACCACTAATATGCCACCAAAGAGGGATAAGAAATAAGGGTGAGGTCCAACAATGCCCTGTTTAATAGACTGTACTCTATGGAAAATAACCCTGTCTAATATAATGGAAAAGGTTCTCTAAAAGTAGAATATTTGAAAAAAAAAAAGAAGATAAGTTGTCAAGTGTTAGCTATGAAGTACTGTCGGGTCTCAATTGTCAGATAATGGATTTTGAGAGCAAACATAACCAGGTATAAAAACAGATATTTGGATAACATTTAGCCAATGTTCAATCCTAGCCATTAGTTAGGTAATTGACTCTTGGATGGGTAGGCATTATCTCAAATGTGTGCTCCAAACACTATGAGCTTGTTTTCTTGGATTTACATTCTATTTGTAATTTTTGCACCATTAGCCTTTGCTTTGATACACTCTTAAAAACAGAGTAGTCTATGTAAAAGCAATTATGTCTTTCTTGAAAATAATGAATACTCCTTCCTGTATTTTCCTATTGCTCTGAAAACATTTGATGCTTTAATTAATTTAGATAGGCTTTAAGAAAAATGTAGAGTATTTCATGCAGAGTAAGATTACAAATATTAGTTGTTTGTAATATCCATATGCTGTTCTCCCTATCAGTAGGACATTTCTCTTTATACCAGTTAAGGGCAGGGGCGGGTTGCTCTCTTACCTTGCTACCGGTGCACTGCGCGTGCATTACCACATTTCATGTGCATGTGCGCTCGCTATGCACGCGTGCCCCCTTGCACGATTTTGCTTTCGCGCATGTGCAGAAGCAAAATCGTGCTGAAATCTCATGAGGGAATGCTTGTGCACATGATTTTGGCAATTTCACCCAAATCTCATACGCGCGCACGTCCCCTCGTGAGATTTCGGCACGATTTTGCTTCCGTGCATGCGCAGGAAGAAAAAAAGCCCAGAAATTCTAAAAAAAAGATGGTGGCTCCTAGGGACTGGCTACCGACTGCACCGGGTCGGTAACCTCTTGGTGATGTCACCAGCCCATCGCTACTTGTGCAATAGAGTGGACTGTACCGGTAGGAACCCACCACTGGTTAAGGGGGAACAACAGCTGTTACGCTTATGTCTTTTATATAAAATGTTTGCTGAACCATTCTGAAAAAGAAATTTCAGGCTAGATAAGCTCTGGTTTAAAACAGAAATGCTCTTTTCTAATATTCTCATGGTTTTCAATAATTCTGAGGATCATATTTAAAACTGACCCTTTGAAACTATCATTGTTAGCTTATATAGAGTAATGCACCATCCAGAGAAGACAGGGCAAGATGACCGTGCACTTTTCAAACTGTCTGTGATCTTCCAGGATATTTGTACATCACAAGCATGAAATGAGACAGTTTGAGAACTATCAATTGTGCCATACTTTGAAATACTTGAGTGCAAAGTCATTTAGAGGAATTGTTTCCGTAATAACACTATGCTGCAAAATGTACAATGGTCAAAGTCATTGAAATTTTCTTGGCATTTTTTCTTTGACGTTTCTTTATCTATAAAGTTAGAATTCATAGAATTCTGATTGTTCCAATCTTTATGTTAGTTTGGAGTAGATCTTCAGTTCAAATTCTAGTTCTAGAGTTTGGGGGAGGGGTGATAAAGGAGTCCCTGCGGATTTTACTCTGTTAGTCATTGCTGACTATAGGGGTGGTGCCCATCTCTGTTTCAGCTGAATACATTTCCATGATCCTGTGGCCAACATGACATCACAGAGCACTGTTAACTTCGCACCAATATGGTACCTATTTATCTACTCATATTTGCAAGCTTTTGAACTGTTAGGTTAGCAGGAGCTGGGATGAGAATGAGAGCTCACCCTGTCATGTGGCACTTGGGTTTCGAACCTGGGTTGCTGGCTTTCCAGCCAATAAGCCCAGTGTCTTAACCACTGAGCCACTGTACCACCCCCTCTAGATTTTAGGAGTCACGACAAATTAATGGGTGTCCAAACCATTTTCAGGTTTACCTACAGAATATATCCAAATTTTGAGAATTTTGAGGTCATCATCTTACATTGAGTCAAACAGAGTCAAAACCCTTCCCTTCATTTTTTTGCTGTTTGGTGCAGGGAAAGCAGGAGCAAAGAGAACAAGCATCTTCATATATTGTTAACTCAACCTTTTTAATTAACATCAACGCATACAATATTGTTCACAATAGTGTCAGGAATAAGCAGAATAACAGAATAACAGAGTTGGAAGGGAGTCTAGCCTCCTGCACAAGCAATAGACCCAATTCTGGACAATTGGCTCTCTAATTTCTTATAAACCTCCAATGATAGCAATAGCACTTAGACTTATATACCGCTTCATAGTGCTTTACAGCCCTCTCTAAGAGGTTTACAGAGTTCAGCATATTTTCCCCAACAAACTGGTCCTCATTTTACCCACCTCGGAAGGATGGAAGGCTGAGTCAACCTTGAGCCTGGTGAGATTTGAACAGCTGAACTGCTGAACTAGCAATCAGCTGAAGGTCGCAGTGCTGCTTTTAATCACTGCGCCACCTCGGCTCCTGATGGATGGATGATGGAGCACCTACAACTTCTTAAGGCAACCACTCCACTTGTTAATAGTTCTCATTGTCAGGAAATTTCTTAAGCATTCATAGAAAAGCTGAGAAATGTGATTCCTTCCATTGTGCAAATCTTTAAGTGGGAGGGAGGGAGGGAAGCAAGCAAGCAAGCAAGCAAGCAAGCAAGCAAGCAAGCAAGCAAGCAAGGAGGGAGGGAGGGAGGGAAGGAAGGAAGGGAGGGAGGGAGGGAGGGAGAAAGAAGGAGAGAGAAAGAAAGAGAGAGAGAGTGAGAGAGAAAGAAAGAAAGAAAGAAAGAAAGAAAGAAAGAAAGAAAGAAAGAAAGAAAGAAAGAAAGAAAGAAAGAAAGAAAGAAAGAAAGAAAGAAAGAAAGAAAGACTCCATCTGCAATTTAATATTTTTTCCTGACCCAATGCCAATCATAGTCACTTTTGGGAACATGATTAGCTCTGGTTATTTTGTCAAATTTTATCAAAAACAGTGACCTGAATCATTTTGACATTGCTGTATGCGCTGAGAATATTTTCAATGAAATGAACACATTTCTTTAAAGAAACCACAAGCTGTCTGAACAACTAGTTACTATTTTATTGTCAAGCAAAGTGAGACAAAGGTTAATACAATGTAAGATAAGAAACTGGGCATTTAAGTATGAATTAAAGGGTTGGGAAATACAACCACTTCTTCTCATAGGTACCGTGTGTGGTAAGTGCAGGATTCAGAAGCTCATTATAGGTAAGCTCCTTTCCATATTTATATCAGTATGTGGCTGGGATATTTTTAGAAATAATTTATGTGCCAAGATTTTGTATATCCTGTAAGGTTAATTTCACACAATGACAGCAAAATAAATATGGTGTTACAACTTGCAAAAATACAGGGCAGTACTTTGCTAGACAAGGACACAATCAACACTCACTGAAAACTCCAACATGCCATTTTGTTCTTTTTGCTTTGCTTTGTTTTGTTTCTTCCCCACTGGTAATACAGATAACTGACACACAAATCTAAAACAGTTCTTGCAAACTGCAGGAATCTGAAAGGATTTCCCTCTAAAATGACTCCTTTTTGTCACAGTATAAGAGAAGGATGTTTAAATAAGAACTATATTTGACATGGTCAAGAAATATATGTATTTTTAGCCAGGTGTCATGAATCTATGTTTGTCAGCAAATCCAAGGTTAATAATGTGTTGCTGTAGCTTCACTTGTAAGCTATCTTGTGCACCTCTCTCTCTTTCTACATCTAAGTAGATGCACATACACTGTATGCCTTATGTACAGTGCATTGGGGTGGGTTGCTTCTTCTTCACAATACCGGTGCGCTGGGCGTGCATTGCCATGTTTCGGCACGCGCAAGCGTGCCCTTGTACGATTTTGCTTCCTGCGCATGCGCAGAAGCAAAATCTCGCAAGGGGACGCATGTGCGAACGCGATTTCGGTGCTTTTTTTTATTTCCACGCATGCACGGAAGCAAAAAAACACTGAAATCTCACGCGCACACGCATCCCCTCGCAAAATTTTGTTTCCGCGCATGCACGTATACACGTGTTTTCATATTTGCAAGACAATTGTAATCTAAATTCAAAATCTGTTGTTGTTTTTTTTACAAAGGAAACATATAATTCAATGGAAAATATATGTCATTATGAAAGAACAAATATAATTCCCCTTTGAAAGCAGTATTATATTACAGAGGGGACAAATGCTGTGGATAGAACAGACTATATGCTGTGCTGCTACTCATCAGCAGAATCTGAAATAAGATTGGAGAAAGACAGCTGCCTCCGAGGATAGAATTCAGAACATCTTCTGTCATCTTAACACCTCATCTTTGGTGATATGTACAGGCGTCAGCCTTTTCACTATGTGTAGATATAAAAAGAAATGGTGTGAATAAACAAGGCAAAATATACCATTGCTTGAAATAAAGACTAGTGGAATGTGTTCCTTGAAGCCAATCGGAACATGTTGGAGGCATGCTGAAGGAGCAGCAAGTGGGTCTCACAACATACAACTAAGTCCAGAAATAGAGCACAAAGGTCCTTTTCATCCAATGCATAATGTGAGTTGACAATGAACCAGGGGTGAAATGATACTGGTTCGCCCCGGTCCGGGCGTACCGGTAGCAGCGGCAGCGTGAGACTCTGCCCACCCACCCAGACATCGCCATTTTCTTGTTTTCAACCCTCTGCGCATGTGCAAAGTGTTCTGTGCATGCACAGAGGGTGAAAAAGCACGCGCGCGAGCGGAGTGAGGGTGAAAAACCACACGCGCAAAGCGTGCGCTTCCAAACCAGTAGGGAAGGTAAGTAAATTTCACCGCTGCAGTGAACCTTACATTGCCACTTAGAAATCTTCAACATGGAATGCATTGTACCTGTTATAACACTTGAATAAAAGAATGTAGATCATGAGTGGACAAAAAGTGACCATGTGGCATAGATTTCCCCCAGTTTCCTTTCTGTAATCCTGTTTTCTCTCCCTCCCCCCCAAGCTTTTCAGACAGAATTACCCACAATGGGTGATGTGTCTTTCCACCATTTTGCAACAGCAAACAAAAGAGATTTGCTGTTAAGCTCTATGTTAGGCAAAGGTAGAAAACCAAACTTTCCAACTCCAGAAAAATAGAAATCTATGCCTGATTATTTATGTGATACAACCTACTTATTTTCCACTATCTTCCTGTCCACTGTGGCCATCATACTACCACAATTGCTTACCTCTGATTTAGAAAAGAAAATGTCTATATAATTTGTCATCTTCAGAACTGAACGCAGAGAATTACCCAGTCCAACATTATCTTGAGAAACTGGTTTTATCTCTGCATCTACAAATGTATGTGCATACAGTATTATGAATATGTTTGTGGGGGTGGCATAGGATGGGAGGATAAGTGGTATTTTGCATAGACATCTGAAGGAGGTGTGGAAACATTTGCCACAAAATTGTGATGCAGACTCCATCTCTTATATATATGTACATGATATTACAGTGCAAGAATATTTGGTTATTTTGGGGCTTCATAGTGGTTATATGCTGATACAATCAATCCAAAAATAGAAGACGCTTGCTTGTATAAAGTTTAGACAAAGCTAGAAGGTATTCTACGATCATATGCTCTATTTTTTTTTTAAAAAAAAGAAAGAAAATGTCAACTCCTCTAATATTTTTCCACTACATTACAAAGAAATGCTTTGGGTAGATTTCTATAATTCATAAAGATAAAGGTACATATTTCCCTTGTCTAATTGTGTCTGACTCTAGTGGGCAGTGTTTATCTCCATTTCTTAGCTGAGGGAGCCAGCATTTTCCAAAGACACTTCTGTAATCATGTGGCTGGCATGACTATACTCTGAGGCACAGTGAAGTGGTACCTATTTATCTACTTTATTTTTTTATTTTTTATTTTTTTATTTTTTTTATTTTGTCAAGTACGTGTTGGCAATATACATAGATGTAACATTGTTTATATACATAAGATTGGTACTGAAAGAGGGAACATTAGGACAGGGATGGTAGGCACGCTGGTGCACTTATGCACTCCCCTTACTGACCTCTTAGGAATTGGGTGAGGTCAACAGTGGACAATCTAAGGGTAAAGTTTTGGGGGTTAGGTGACGAAACCACAGAGTCAGGTAGTGAGTTCCAGGCATTTACCACTCTGTTGCTAAAGTCATATTTTCTACAGTCAAGTTTGGAGCGGTTCACTTTGAGTTTGTATCTGTTGTGTGCTCGTGTATTGTTGTGGTTGAAGCTGAAGTAGTCATTGACAGGAAGGATGTTGTAGCAGATAATTTTATGAGCTATGCTTAGGTCGTACCGAAGGCGACGTAGTTCTAAGCTTTCTAAGCCTAGGATTTCAAGTCTGGATTTACTTGCATTTGCAGGCTTGCATTTGCAGGCTTTCAAACTGCTAGGTGGGCAGGAGCCGGGGTAAGTAATGGGAGCTCACCCTGTTGGGCAGTGCTCAAGTCTCTAACCTGGACTGTCAGCCTTCCAACTGACAAGCTCAGTGTCTTTATGAGCCATTGCATTTTATGCTCATAGAAACTTCAATTTAAAATATGGATTCTTTTCATTGAAATGATATCTAGGTATAAATGAATGAGAATGGTTCTGTCCATTTCATGCCTATTGCCCTTTGTCCCATCAGTGCCCCAGTAACTCTGACTGTTATATTTTCTATTCAGTCTAAACTATGGCATAGAATAGTTGTGAGGATCAAATGGGAGGATTTAGTTTTGATCAAAATGCAACCGAGTGTGGCTAGGTGACAAAGAGAGATTGGGAGGGCTTAAAAAGATATTTAACAACATGATCTATGCTATTCATCCCTGTTGAGAGAAAGGTCACATTTGCTGAGGTTTCTCATGTTTTCTGATCCTGTGTAAATGCAGTGACCTCACTGATGTGCCATGCTCCAGCTCTTTCAGTATCAGACTTATATAGAACTGTACATTTGGAAAATTCCAAGTACATAATTGAGTGGCAGGCCTTTGATCCATTAAAATCTTCTCAATTTACTGCCGCTTGCCCGGGTGATCTATCACTGGCAAAAGTAGGAGTTCATGCAGAGTTATTTTCACTGTGCTGATACATAATGAGCAGATGCTGAGTTCAGTTAGCAATTGTTTTATAAGCATAGCCATTGTTGACAGCTGTAATTACTCAAGGGAATCCATTTACTGATCCCTTGTGTTTGTCTTATCAGTGTCATAAACCATCTCATTTAATGGGGAAAAAACTGTGGAATTCAGGGGATAAATAAGACCAACAGTGAAAGATTTAGTGGGCTTATATGTAATTTTGGTTGACATCAGCCAAGTTTTTCACTTGCCAGATTTGCTTCCTCTCTCTGCTCTGAATTGCTGCAGAATAAAACCTTTGCCAAACAATTTTCTTTATCCTAGTCCTGTTAGACAGTTTTACTGAGACAACTAGTTAGACAGAACAAGTATATTTCCAGTTATTTGTGCTCAACAGTGGGGAAAAAACAACAACTATAAGCAAAGATAAGAAAAACGGGGAAAAGATTAGGCTGAGACAACACCCAGTAGATTGACTCCCAGCTGTATTAACATCCCCAGTTCATCATAAATTATATCAAATCAGCAACATTATATGTATAATGTAAACCGTACTATAAACAATGACATTTAAAATTGCATCTTATCCAAATTATAATTATAATAAGTGGTAACAATGGTGCTTAGGAATATCTGCAAGAAATGCCATTCGTCTGCAAGCAAGAACTGGTGGGACCACAAAATAGACAAAATAATAAAAAAATGAAGAAGTTAAAGTACTCTGGGAATTTAGAATTCAAACCAATAAGCACGTGCCACTTAACAGCCCAGTTTTAGCAATTGTCAATAGGAAAGACAAAAAAGTCTTGATAGTGGACAAGGCAGTACCTGGAGACAGTTGAATAAAAGAGAATGAACTGGGGTGGGAGGGAGATGAAGAGGTGAAAATAGAATGACTGTGTCAAGAGAAAGCAGATACTACCAATAGTAATAGGCATTTCTGGAGCACCACTTGAACACCATTGTAATTGACAAATTCACCAACAATCAATAGCAATAGCAATAGCAATAGCACTTAGACTTATATACCGCTTCATAGTGCTTTACAGCCCTCTCTAAGCGGTTTACAGAGTTCAGCATATTGCCCCCAACAATCTGGGTCCTCATTTTACCCACCTCAGAAGGATGGAAGGCTGAGTCAACCTTGAGCCGGTGAGATTTGAACAGCTGAACTGCTGAACTAGCAGTTCAGGTTGCAGTGCTGCTTTTAACCACTGCGCCACCTTGGCTCATGCAAAAGGCAGCTTTACTTGGAAGATCTTACATAATGTGACCATACCTCTAACATCATAAAAAAAAAATTGCATATCCTTGGGAAGGGCTTGATAGATGGACAAAGATGTCAATTCCAGTCTAAGCATCTTGCTGACTATGCAACCAACCATTATCATCACCCTCTCCTCCATGAATGCCCCCTTATCATGGGGGAGGGATTCTGATGATATTGAGAACTATGCTGGCAGTAGCATATTCTACCAGAAGGGTCATACATGCCAAAGAGTATTAGGGAATAACCAGATCAGGTTTATCCATCAAGCCATTTAATTTGGTGAAAAAAAAAAACAAAAAAACAAAAGAATATCCTATACCAGGTCATTTGTTACCTGGGTCAACAAAGATTGTGTCATATGTTTAAAAGGGCCACACTGCTTGGATTCACAAATATACCGTGTTGCTCAGGGGCGGGTTGCTTACTTACCGATACCGGTGCGCTGTGCGCGCATCCCCATGTTTCATGCGCGTGCTCGCTCACTATGCATGCGTGCCCCCTCGCATGATTTTGGCAAGATTTTGCTTCTGCGCATGTCCGGAAGCAAAATCTTGCCAAAATCTTGCAAGGGGACGCGCGTGCGCACGTGATTTCAGCGAGATTTTGCTTCTGTGCATGCGCGGAAGCAAAATCTTTCCGAAATCTCACATACGCGGGCATTCTCTCATGAGATTTCAGCAAGATTTTGCTTCCGCGCATGCGCAGAAGCAAAAAAGCTGAAAAATTATTTTTAAAAGATGTCAACGCGTGCGACTGTCCGGTGAAGACGGCACCGGAGCAGTTGTGCGCAAATTGTGTAATCGGCCTGTCCCTACCGGAGCTGCGCACTGGACCGCACTGATAGGAACCCACCCATGGTGTTGCTACATTACAACATCCTAGAATCTTGGGAAGAACTCAATGTGTATGTAGGTCAACGCCGGCTAAACAGCTAGGAGGGGTGATTTCACATTGTTGTGCCTATAACAATAATAGAAATCAATAGTCAAGTCGAGCGGTACTTGGAACTGCTTACATCCTGCGACAATACTTTTAATGTCATTAAACAACAACACTTGCCTATCCCAGGTCCTTGATAGCTGGTGAGGGGCAAATAACATGGGTTTTGTTATTTGTTAACTAACATAGTTATCTTGTATTTTAATTGATTTATTTTCTCTCTTTTAAAATGATGTTCAGATTTATTAGCTTTTAACATTCCTTTTTTTCCCCATACTCCAGCCCATTTATTGTTGTGGTATTAAGTCTTTTCTTAACAAGTGACAGACATGTGAATAGTCACTTAGTCATAATGAAGATGGTCCTATGTCTGTAATTTTACCGAAGAAGCATTCATCAAAAATAGCTGCCATCTAAAATCTTCTGATTCTCTCTTTCATAGTCCAATACAACAGTCACCACTGTTTGCTTAACAATATATATGATGAGTGAAAAACTGCAGTTTTGACTGGAAGCAGCATCCCAGTGGATGGCAGAATCATATATACAATACTATACAATACAATAACATTCCTAAACTGATAAACAAGCTGGAGACTAGCTCCAGATAAGAAAAGTTTGTTAGTACAACTTGGGGTCTAGCTTATTCCTTTTCTCTTACAATTACACCCCTTCTGACGTCAGACCTCATTTTAATGAACATGTGTGATACTATGGGATGCAAATATGTAACATGTTTGAGTACATGTAACTGATTTCCTATGCAAAGGGGAGGTTACATTTATTCTGTCCAATCAACTTTCCTCTTGCATTTTCTTTTGTTGTGTTAACTATAAAAAGGAGGGAAACATGGGGCTCGAGGTACTCTCTCCCTTTTACATAGAGAGACCCCACTTTATCAGGGTACCATAATAAACTGCTTTTAAATGATCTTCCGACTCAGTTGCTTATTGAGAAGGTAAACTGAGGCAGAACCCTAGACCAGATTTGGCTTACAGTGGGCACAAATGTCAATTCCAGTCTAGAACTCTGGCTGACTGTGCAACCAGCCATAGTAGTAGTAGTAGTAGTAGTAGTAGTAGTAGTAGTAGTAGTAGTAGTAGTAGTAGTAGTAGTAACAACAACAACAACAACAACAACAACAACAGAGTTGGAAGGGACCTTGGAGGTCTTCTAGTCCAACCCCCTGCTTAGGCAGGAAACCCTACACTACTTCAGACAAATGGTTATCCAACATCTTCTTAAAAACCTCCAGTGTTGGAGCATTCACAACTTCTGGAGGCAAGCTGTTCCACGGATTAATTGTTCTAACTGTCAGGAAATTTCTCCTTAGTTCTAAGTTACTTCTCTCCTTGTTTAGTTTCCATCCATTGCTCCTTGTTCTACCCTCAGGTGCTTTGGAGAATAGTTTGACTCCCTCTTCTTTGTGGCAGCCCCTGAGATATTGGAACACTGCTATCATGTCTCCCCTGGACCTTCTTTTCATTAGACTAGACATACCCAGTTCCTGCAACCGTTCTTCATATGTTTTAGCCTCCAGTCCCCTAATCATCTTTGTTGCTCTTCTCTGCACTCTTTCTAGAGTCTCTACATCCTTTTTGCATCGTGGCGACCAAAACTGAACGCAGTATTCCAAGTGTGGCCTTACCAAGGCATTATAAAGTGGTATTAACAATTCACGTGATCTTGATTCTATCCCTCTATTAATGCAGCGTAGAACTGTGTTGGCTTTTTTGGCAGCTGCTGCACACTGCTGGCTCATATTTAGTCATTTTGAATCTTGCTGAATGCATTTACTATGAGGCAAATATTTTTAAATTTATATTGTTGCTCCATTTTAATCCAGAGATGTGAAATCTTAGCTCGAGATCCTCACGGCTAAGCTCTCAGCACGATGTTTCCTTTGATTTTCATTACATGTAAATCCTATTTCTTTCTTTCTGCATGTAGTCATTTCCTGGTATATTGGAAAATGCAAATATTCATATCAACAAGGCTTTCTTTTCTTGCATTTCCCCCCTCCTTCTTCATTGTTTTTAAAGACGGGAAAAATCACAGTATTAAGAAAGAAATTATGTATAGATGGCAAGCTGACAACAGGCTTAGGTAGTATTTTTGAAAGATAAGAGGATTATTTCTGTTTCTGGGGAAATTTAGTTAGATTTCAAAATAAACTGCATTTGGCACCAAAGAAATGGAATATTTTGAAGAGGGAAAAATATATAATGCAAGCCTTATAAACCAACATACTGAGCAAGTTTAACAATCAAATTTAGGAAGTAGATTTGTCCCCATCACAAATATCTTAATAGCATGGTAGTCAGAAACATGTCTTTAGATATAATCTGTTTTTCTTCTTTGGTTTTTAAAAAAGTAAAAGGGGGAAAAAGCTTCAAAAGTAAATCTGTTATATGTTTCTCTTGAAAGCTATCGCAGTAACAGGAACAATTCTCTAGTGTCTTTTTGATGGAACTACACATTTTAAAAGCAAGAACAAATGAACAAGCTTTTAAACTGATAGCTCTCAGGGCCTTTACTGCTGTTTATTTATTCATTTACATTTTTTTAAAAAAAATATTCCAAAAGCTGAAGCTGCCTGGGTGGTTTACCATACAAGCCCAGTTTCGATAAAAATGCATAGAATAAAATCAAATAAAATGTAAAATAAAAACACCACATAAATTAGACAGGTTGATGATTCGAAACCTAAAACATTGGGAATTAAATAGAATTTTGATATAATTAAAAATTATATTAGACGCGTGGGTAAGTGGAAGAAAGATCTTTGAGTCGAGGTGGCACAGTGGTTAAAAGCAGCACTGCAGGCTACTGCTAGTTCAGCAGTTCAGCTGTTCAAATCTCACCGGCTCAAGGTTGACTCAGCCTTCCATCCTTCTGAGGTTGGTAAAATGAGGACCCAGATTGTTGGGGGCAATATGCTGAACTCTGTAAACCGCTTAGAGAGGGCTGTAAAGCACTATGAAGCGGTATATAAGTCTAAGTGCTATTGCTATTTACCTGGCAATGAAATGATGCTAATGTTGGTGCCACTAAGGCCATTCTAGGGAGAGAATTCCATAATTAGGATGCAATCTCATTTAGTGAGCCACATCTTCACAGAGCAGGTACATACGTATAAGAGAAGTATCTTGGTTCCAAGAAGCCTTGTTCCCAGCCATTTAAGGCTTTAAAGGTCAAAAACAGGACTTCAATTTACTTTCCGAAGTAGACCAGTAGTAATACCAATAGCACTTAGACTTATATACCGCTTCATAGTGCTTTACAGCCCTCTCTAAGCGGTTTACAGAGTCAGCATATTGCTCCCAACAATCTGGGTCCTCATTTTACCGACCTCAGAAGGATGGAAGGCTGATTCAACCTTGAGGCTGGTGAGATTTGAACTGCCAAATTGCAGTCAGCCAGCAGTCAGCATGTTAAGGAGAATAAATCTCCATAGAGGCGATGTTTGATCTTTCTCTCGGAACTCAGACATTTAGAAATAAAGCCAAAGTTAAAAGTCTAATAGAAAATATTTATTTCGGTACAAAACCAATAAATTCTGAATAATTACATTCTTGCTAATTAAATGCGACCACTCCCGGTCAGAGCCAAACCACAAGAGAACAATGAAGAATCAGGAATGCACACATGCGTATAAGATCACATCACGTGTCCTGCTTATAATGGAATGTACCATAATATTAGAATAGGGATGCATCACCCTGCATATACATACAACTGACAATATTCACTACGTGACACAGCAGGAGAAGCCTGCAGTACTGCACTCTAACCCTGTGCCACCATGGCTCAAGTAGTCAGATAGCTCATGAGGGTTTGCCATAATATGCTTATATGGACAGACCCAATGTGCAGTCTAACTGTTCTAGACTGTTTCTGAACTTCTGGACTATTGGTTTCGAAAACAGCTTGCTGTTCAACACATTGCAGTAATGCAACTGGAAAGTTACACAGCATGAATAAACTGTTAGATATTATCTGCTGAGATAATGTCAAAGTTGGTAAATCTGCAGAAGCTGATAAAAAGAATTTTATACCTGGGTCTCCAATGACAATGATGGATCTAAAAGTAAACCCAAACTGTAAATCTGGTCTTTCAGAATTCACACAACTTCTTTGGACAGATGTATCACCCAACACAAGTATCACCATCTTTTTTGGACTAAGTCTCAATTTATGTGGTCCATTAACTTTGCTGAGTCCTGGTTCAGAAGACAAACTGCCTCAGATATTTTAGATGAAAAGGATGGATAGAGCTCATACTGATGACATCTCCATCCCTATTCCCCAATGCCCTCTCCCAAAGGTAGATATTTAAAAAACATAGGTGAGAAAGTGGAACACTATATAACCCAATTGCCAGTAGGCAGAAAGATAATCTCCAACCATCATATCCTGCAAATAAGAGTGGAACTACTGTAATATAAGATCTACATTCCATCTTTGACTACCTGTGCAGGCATAGACCATGACTGGTGTATCAAAAGCCAATGAGAGCTCCAGAAGGACTAACAAGACTGTAGTCCCCTTGGATTTTTCTGGGCACAAGTAATCTTACAGGGTGACCAAGGTGAAGAATCTTCTTGGATGAGAAGTGAAATGTCTTCAAAAGAAAAAAAAAACAAGAAAGTCCAGTTGCCTCCTGAAAAAGCACCTTTGGGACAACCATGACCTGGATGACTGAGAATCTCTACAAACTCCAAGGTGGTTCCTGTTCTATAGGTATACCTAAAACAACATTGAAAAGGATTTAGAAATCAGTTTCATCCAAGAGAGGATGGAGTTGATCAGTTATCACCACAAAAGCACTTTGTTTAAGAAGGAAACACTGAAATGGATCCATGTTAAGAAGAATATCTGGAGTAATCTGTTGACATGAGGAGGTCAAATAAGTCAAGTCAAATTTTCTGACCTTGTTGAAGCAGATTATACAAATGAATATCAAAATGGTTACAACTTTATTAGTAGAAGACATACTTCCCCCCTTCCTCAGTTACATCAACTCATAATTTTCAATGCAGCAAGGATTGAACACAGTACACCAGTGTTTCTCAAATAGTGGGGCGGGCCCCCCTGGGGGGTGCATAGTGATGCCAGGGGGGGGCGCATGTGATCCCAGAGAACTTGCGTGGTCTCTCTTGATCAATTCCCCTGGACGGGGAGTGTTTTCCCAGTTGCCCACTGCTCCGAGCCCAGAAGAGAAGGTGGCCAGGCGGGGCGGGGCGGCTGCGTGGGTTCTTGTTGTTCTTGGCGGGCACTGCGGTAGCCATGAACGGCGTGGCGAACCTGCTGCTGGACAAGGAGGAGCATCCTCTGCAGCTGTGCGAAAGCTTCGAATGGCACCCTAAAGCCTCCTTCCACACCGTTCGCTGTGAGTGCCCGGCAGAGGCAGCGCTTATGGGCCAGGCCGGTGACCCCAAAACATCAGCTTGATTAAGCTGGCCTGGCCCCGTGTCAAAAGAGGACCCTAACCACAGTAGCCTATGCTTGCCTAACCAAAAACAGGCTCCACTGAGTTCAGTATGACTTATTCCCAGGTAAGTAGGTAGAGCAGCCTTCCCCAGTCAATAGTTTGCTTGCAGCTTATAATAAGTAAAATAATAAATATTAACACTAAAATTCCATTGGGGCCCAGATCAGAGAGTTGGGGGGCGCGTGAAATGTTTACTTCTTCCTAGGGGGGGCGTAACAGAAAATAATTGAGAAGCACTGCAGTACACAGACAGGAAGTCTCCAACCTCTTTCATATGAAGCTTACCAGATGCTCAGTCATGTCCCTTCATGATCAAGGTTTCCACCTCCTTAACCTCCATCTCTTCCTACCTGCCTCCCAGTCCCATTTCACTCTGCTGAACTGGTTTATTTATTTAGCGTATGGCTGGTCACACACAATATTAAAACACATCATTTTTACAAATTAAAAACAGTTAAAACACTAAGAAAAACCTAAAAAAAGGAAAACAGAAATAACATTTCAAAGCTTAATATCAAGTTTGGAGATCCAGTCAGCAGCTGCCGTTGTTGTGCAGAGGAAGTCCCTACAGTCTCCTGGATATCTTCTGTTAGGGCATTCCCTCGCTATATGCTGAATAGTCTGTCGAGGAGCCCCGCAATCACATTGTGCTGAAGGTGTCTTTCCCCATTTATGCAAGGAGTCAGCACACACCCCTTGCATAAATGGGGAAAGACACCTTCAGCACAATGGTTCTGAACTGGTTCTTATTCTGTTAGTGGGCCCGGAAAAAAAGACAAAGACAGATTTTTGCCAGGAGCACATTTCCTTCCTGGCCTTTGGGGAATTCATCTTCATATGCTCTGGATGGCCTTGAGCTAGGTGAGGCAGAAGCGATGAACATTACACTCATTATAAAGGAAAACACTGAGAGCTGTAGGGTGAAGCCAAAGAAGCATGAGAGCCAAAAGACCTCAGGCCAACTGCCAGAGATTGTGCAAGGCAGTTACCTCTCTTGGGAGCTTATCATCTGGTATATTCTCAGATATAGTGATGCTGCTTCATTTTAATGAAGGACTTTATAACATTGCTGGGCAGAAGAAGATGATTTCTGCTTCCACTATTTAGCTTGGGAGCTGTTCAAGACTCCATGCAGCTGCCTGAAGCAAATACAGCCTCAGATCTGCCTTAAACATCCACTGCTGTGGAAGTTCTGAACAACCAAACATGGAAATGTCAGCAGAGGAATATCTAATTGCCTTCTGGAAAAAAAAATACGGTTTGAAGTATAGACTGCTTTCTTGCACATAATTCTCTGAAACCGAGAAGGAGAATGTTTAGCAATGAAGGTGAAGTTTGCATTACATTTTGGAAAAGGCATTATACACTATTACATTGCAGCAACCTTCTGTAGACTTTATAGGAAATGAACTGCTTATGAAATATGAGAATATTATTCTTTCCTTCTCCCCTCCTCCTCCTCCTCCTCCTCCTTTCAATTTCAAAGAAGAGCAGAGATACAGACTTAATACAGAATGCAGACTTAGTCCATCTCTTTGTTTTTTTCCTGGGAATTCTGCCTTGTGGCATTTCCTTGCAAATTTCACAGGTAAAATAGTAGTTGATTTCTGTGCCTCCTTTTCATGTGACTTGTCTCATACACTTATTGGTAAATATGGAATTATGGGCATATTTTCTGCTGTAAGATACATATTCCAAACTTCAGTCTTGAGCCTCATGAATGTATATAACCAGTCAAAGTAAATTCACAGTTCCTGGAATACTAAAATATATCAAAACATTTGTGACACTTTTGTTTTGAAAGTTTTGAAACATGAAGTAAATGTCTCGCAATCATTTTTTTTTCTAAAAATGAAAAGTAGTCAAACATAGTTTTAAAAGCAATAAATTGTGCTGTATATGTTTGCTGTTCTCTTATTTTTATCAGCATGAACATAAGCATACTTTACAGGACATTCATAGGAATTGTATACACATACTGGATTGTGAATGTAATCAAGTTTACATTTTCTAGATTTTTCTGAATTTTAATAAATATAATAAAATTACCACAACATGAAAAATTAGATATCTATGCTTAATTGATTGGCATATATCTCTGTGTATTAACACTTAGAGTCTGGGAATTTTAGGATTTTGTTCCTTTACAATTACATGAGCAATATATAATGTCACTTCCATTCTTAAAGCAGTATCAAGAGTGTGACGTTGACAAAGAAATTAAAACTAATTATTTCATTCACATCACTTATAAAGGTAAGCAGAAAATGAAATAAATCCTGAACAAGATCTGTGTCTGTAATTCATTTATGGAACATAAATCAGGTAGCAGAACCCAGCCAACTTTGACTGACACTCCCTCCCAAAAACCTAAGCAGAACTAAACTTGCTTAGTTCTTGGGAAACATCATAAAATTGTAGGGATCTGGCTAGAATAGAAGTTTATATCCTTTATGATGCTGGGGGTGGGGACAAATGATTTCTGTATGAAGGCCAAGAAGACCATCAAAATGGCAAATGATTTTTGTCCATCAAGTCCAAGGAGTAAAACTCAACTTGAAGGGCAAATAAAGGACTCCTTTATTTTATAACTCAAATTCTTCAGCCAAGCTGTAAACATGAAATACAACAAATCAGAAAACAAGGAACAGAAAAACAGCTGTGCTCAAGAAAAATGTATGTCTGTTTGATAGAAAGTTGTGGAAATGCCAGCATAGGTCATAGGAAAATTAGAGTAGAGTGAAGAAACATTATCAGAATAAAACACATTTCAAAAATGAAAGAACAGATTTGAAACACCAGCTTTGGAGAAACCAAAATGTAAATAAATTTCTTGCTAATTATATTAAATCAACACAATAATGTTTATTTTCTGACTTAATCATTATACAGTAAATGCATTTTGTTGGCTTATGCAGTTATAAAAACTGTTTAATGTAAGGTGTTAATTAAAGTGAAAGTCCCTTGAGGTAAAAGAAGTTGTGTATATGTTTAGCGTGTAACCAAGTTTAGTTCCCCTACAAATCTTGAGTAAAAATAAATATATTTTTTTTTACCAGGATCACTTAAGTCCATTCATTTTCATGACAGATTTCTTTTTTATTTTTGTCTCTAAGGACATTTGAAACAATACTTCCTATATATTTATTAAATTGGAGGGTGGCACTCCAGTTTATAATAGCAACTAATTAATTATTCCTTTCAACTTAATGGAATGTTGGAAATAATAGAATAATAGACTTGGAAGATACTTGGAAGGTCTTCTATTTCAATCCCCTGCTCAAACAGGAGACTCTATACCAGTGATGGCTAACCTTTTCCAGACCGAGTGCCCAATGCGCATGCATGCCCGAACCCCCAAAATGCAATTTGCCCCAGCCCCCGTGCATGCATGTGTGGCCCCCCGCATGCATCCTGCCCCCATGCATGCGCCCTCACATGCACCCCCATGCATGTGCACGTGCCCCCCGCATGTGCCCTACCCCATGCATGCACGTGCAGCCCCCTGCATGCCCCCATCCCCACACATTCATGTGCAGCCCCCCATATGCGCTCCTCCCCCGCGCATGCGCAGCAGTAACCAATGATCAGCTGGCCAGCGGGAGGTGCGTGTGCATGTGCAAAGGAGCTAAACTGGGGCGATGGCTCACGTGCCCACAGAAAGGGTGCTGAGTGCCACCTATGGCACACATGCCATAGGTTCACCATCACGGCTCTATACCATTCTGGATAAATGGCCAATCTCTTCTTAAAAACCTCCAGTGATAGAACACACACAATTTCTGAAGGCAAGACTTTTCACTGATTACTTGTTCTCACTTCAGAAAATTTATCCTCATTTCTAGCTTGGATTTCTCCTTGATAAGTTTCCATCTATTACTTCTTGTCCTGCCCTTAGGTACTTTGGAGAATGCAATGATCCTCTCACCTATGTGACAATCCCTCAAATATTGGAAGACTGCTATCAGGTCACCCCATTCCTTCTCTTTGTTAGTCTATGTCTAGACTAGACTCTAGACATTCTCAGATCTTGCAACTGCTCATCGTATGTTTTAACTTTCAGCTCCCTAATCATCTTTGTCGGTCTTCTCTGCACTCTTTTTTAGAGGCTCAATATATAATTTAGGCAAATTATGATAAATTAAATACATTTATTAAAACAAACCGAATTAAATAAATTAGGCAAATTATATCTGTCCACCTCTCTCTCAGCAGGATAGGTTTCAGAAAATGGAACAGAACTGGACCAAATTTCCTGAAGGAGGAGATGCTGGCAAAATTTTGAAAAGATTAAATTTAAAAACAGGTAAGCTGAATTGGGGGCTGAAGACAAAGGTGGAAAAAAACCCTGAAAAAATTGCCACAAACACTTCTGTGGAAGTTACAGATGGGCAATCTTCCGGAATTTTGCTGAGTCCTCCATTTTCAGTTCTCCCCTTTTCATACTGGTCATGTGACCCAGAACAGAACTATTATTAGAGACTTGGAAACCAGTCCAGGGATATATCCTTCATGCTTGCCTACCTCACTGACATTAGAATTAGCAATTACTTTTCAGCTAATCAGATGAAACATAAATTTGAGCTGTGTTTGGAAAATGAAAACATGTAAACAGTTCCATGGAACTGATTTGGAAAAACAACAACAACAACAACAACAACAACAAAACTGTCAAGGAATTGAAAAGCTTTCCATAGGAAAAGGTTAAAGCTTAAAGATTTAGAATATAGCTTCTTTCAGATTCAAGCTATTAAGAGATTTATGATATTATAAATTGTTTTGGAAAAAAATTGCTAGAGAAAATCTCCAGACTTTCTTATAAACAGTAGCTCCATTTGTATGAAGATATTGATAAGTGGCAGATTCAGAACATACAAATTACTTGATAATATAATAGAATCACTGTTTATAAAGCATGGTCATTAAAGGTAAAAGTAAAGGTTCCCCTCGCACATATGTGCTAGTTGTTCCCAACCCTAGGGGGCGGTGCTCATCTCCATTTCTAAGCCAAAGAGACGGCGCTGTCTGATGATGATCCCGTGGTCATGTGGCCTGCATGACAAAATGGCAAAGGCGCACAGAACACTGTTACCTTCCCACCAAAGGTGGTCCCTATTTTTTTACTTGCATTTTTACATGTTTTCAAACTGCTAGGTTGGCAGAAGCTGGGGCAAGTAACGGGAGCTCACTCCATTACGCGGCTCTAGGGATTCGAACGACAGAACTGCCAACCTTTCTGATCGACAAGCTCAGAGTCTTAGCCACTGAGCCACTGCATCCCCATTATTATATTATTATAGCATGGTCATTATGGCTGAGCAAATACTTTGAACAATGCACAGAAGCATTCATAAAGCAGCAGTTATTTTGAATAATTAATGCAGCCACATTTTTTCCCCGGGCTGACACAATTGCTTTGGAAGCTTTTTCCAGCTGTCTCCCCATATTTATGGACATTAGCTTTGTTTTGCAATTTCCAAAGCACCTTTTCCAAAAGATTTGTGCAGTCTTGCTTTTCTTAAAGAGATGGGTATCAGCTACACGATTTCTTTTTTTAATGTAAATCTTAAA
Source organism: Diadophis punctatus similis (assembly GCA_023053685.1). Lineage (NCBI taxonomy): Eukaryota > Metazoa > Chordata > Lepidosauria > Squamata > Dipsadidae > Diadophis > Diadophis punctatus. The sequence goes on from JALIGW010000013.1 coordinate 1,729,353, forward strand.
AGTGAAGGTCTGATTTGGAGAAAGACATTAATCTGGAGAAGGAAGACTTCGGTGTCCTTCAGGAAGGCGACAGATGTTGTGAAATAGACATTACATTGTAAAATGTTCTAATGCACAAAAGCACTTGGGTGCAATGTCATAATGCAAATAATAGAGGGGGTAGAACTTGTTATGTCACAACATAAGTTTGGCCGTTTGACACAGTCAAAATTTGGCAGCAGACTCCAATGGAGAAGAGAAAGCAAATTTAATTCATACTTCATAAAAGTAAAGTTTCAAACTTACTACTTACTAATATTGGAAATTAGCAAACGGTGCCTGTTTTTATTGTTTCACACAGTTTGAGGAAACATGCAGATAAGGCAGATCTTTAGGTGCTAATATCTAGACAAAAAGGGTATGTTTTATTTAATGCCTTAAATCCGTTTTTTAAAAAATAATAATAATAGAGGAATTGCCAACATATGCCTCCTAATTACTTTGTAGAATTGGAAAAAATTGGCATGCACCAATTTATCAAATATATCAATTTTTTGCAAACTCAGAATTCCTCAATCTTTCTGGCTTTGCAGACTGGTTGTTCTGACCCATCTCCCCAAACACGACAAATCCTCTAACGTGAACCGAAAAGATTCCTTTATTAGGAATGCCGGCAGCCCCGGCAAAAAGTTTATCTCACAGGCTAACAAGTCCATCTGGCCAGAAGATGAATAGTTGTCTGCCACACCTATTCATCTCCGGCCCCTGACTTTTATCCCCAGAGCTAGGGTGGGCCTTGTTAGCAATGGTGGCTCTTCCTTCCCCAAGATCGACCCACGGCTTTCCACTACTCTCCCCTTCTCTGCCTTTGCACAGCCGCGTGTCAGGCACTGGACCCAGCTGTTCCTCTTCTTCTTCTTCATAAACCACCTCCAGACCTGGGGCCTGTTGACTCTCCATCTGAGGGGTGATGGATGGCCCAGGCTCCGCCTCTGTCTCTCTCTCTCTCTGCCAGCTCCATTCTTCCTTCCCGCTTGGAGCTCCCAGGTTGCCCTGATGCTGACCCTGACTCCCACACCTCCTCTTCTTCCCCTTATTTGGCTGCTGGAGGGGCCAGCGGCTGACAGGCCACAACACTGGGAGGCGGTGGAGAGGGGATGGTTCCATGCAACCAATGGGCAAGCGCGCACGGTGCCAGCTTCATTTGTGCGAGTGGTGGGCACGCACACCTGGTTCCAAATGACACAAGGCCTGGTAGTGGGCTTGCGGCCTGAGGGTTGGGGACCCCTGCAGTAGCTGTTTAGATATTATGAAGTCCAGAGCTTTTATCAGGGGAATTTCCACATTCCATCAGAAATGATCAAATGATGAGAACTTCATAGAAGCATTCATATACCTGGAAGTGAAAGACAACATTTGAGTGATGTTGACAGGTGCAATAAGTTACCTCCCTCAACGTGAGCATAACTAATTACACAGAGAAATATGTGTTATTTTCTTGGCAACAAAAAAGAAGTGTCCTTTTTCAGCATGTGTTTTTTTCTTTTATAATTCTAACTTCGTTGCAGCACTGGGACAGATTTAGTAGTAGTCTCTCTTCCAGGTATTAATCATGTCCAACCCTACTTAGCTTTTTGAAGATGAGATATGGTTGGCTATGTATTGCAACCAGATGCCAGCAGGAACATTAGGAGAAAGAGCAGGATTAAAGGGAATGCTTACCCTCGGTGGAATCAAAAGCAACCCATCAACTCAAAAAGTCTATGATTGCTAAGCTTTTCATGAACCTGTTTCTGGACACAATCCAACATGCTAGAATGAAGAATCTTGCTTCTTCTCTATACTGTGATAAACTTTTTGATTTGTTGTCTCAAATGGTGAGGTGAAATGAACTAATAAATACAGCCAACTGTAGTTGAAACCATCAATGATATGATTTTTATCCTCCTTTATTTGAAAGATCTTTTGTTGTTCTACAACATACAAATGACCTTCTATAATTTCTCTTGATTTGAAAAGTCTTTTCATGAATCTAGTATCTACAATAAAGCAGAACTTTTTAACAGAAATCACATGATGTTGTACTTGTGAAGATATTCATGATCTGGGAGAGCCATGTTAACAAGGTCAGCCAATGAATAGGCATAGCAACTAAGTCAGCCAATGGAAGCTAAACACTTGTGAGTCTATGCAGAGAATCAAAACTGAAAACTTAAGCTTAAGGCTGGGCGTGTCTCAGTCCACTCTGCACCTTGTCCACTCTGTACTCTTGCCTACTCTGTGCTTGTGTGCTCTGCTGAAATGAAACTGCTTGTAACTGTTGCTACATTGAAGAAATTATCTACTTGTGGTATTGTAAATATATATATTACTATGTTTATAAAGAAGTTAATGAATCCAGCTGAATCATTCATCTGTGGGTGCTTCTGGAAATTGATTTTTCTGCAACAAATTCTGATAGTACTAGCAAAGACAGCCCAGTGTCTAGCTGGCAAATCTACAAACACGTGAAAAGCAGGCATTAATTATAAAAAAATACATTGGGCAGTGCTTCCACTTTATTAAAGACATTTTAAAGCAATGAATATTTTATGTTCATGGCATGTTAAAGTCTTAAAGTCAAGTTAATAGCACAGTTGCAATATGCTCTTTTAGTTTATGCCTTTAATGATTATGGTCAATTATGATCTATCAGAGTCTACATTTTTGCAATACATTTTGTCCATGTTTGGATATGTCCTTAATGGCATTTTTCATTTATAAATGTTGTTATGGACAATAGCTACACTTTCAAAATCCTTGGATAAAACTATTATTTTAGCTACCTAGACTAATCCTAATAAAGTTGGTTGAAACAAAGCTTGTGATATATCCTTCAAATTTAGATCTTAGCAGCCAGGACTCTACAAGCATGACTTCGCTATTATGACAGGAGAAACATTAAGTTAGTGGAACACATATTATTGTGTTGTTCCTATTATGGAGAAATACATCTACTGTATACCAAGCATATCATTAGAAATGTGTTAAATTGGGTTTGTTTCACAATATTTGCTGTACATACCATTGTGTAAGCAGTTGGCTGTTTCTTACGCTGTAACCAAATATTCTGTGTCAATGAATCCTATAAAACAACATTTAGTCAACCCCTTGGAAATATACAGCATGTGTTTAGCATCCACTGAGTAAGTTGTTTAACTTTTAGAAATAGATAATTCACTGCAGCTGATAAAATTAAAATTAAGACACATTTAGTACCACAGTATGGAAAATGTTAGTACTTAGGCTATTTTAGATGTCTTATTGTTAGTCCATACACCATTAATGTGTAATTTAATAATGTACTATTCTAATTCTTTTTGGTTGAATGAGCTTCTAAAAATATATTATCCTAATGATGACCAGTGTACATTTGTTTAATTTCCTTTCATTAGAAAGACTTACAATAGATTAATATTTTAACAGTCCAATAATTTGTGTCCTTTTCCTCAATTTTCTTTCTGGAATTCTATGGATGTTGCCATTTGGTCATTGGTGCATAATCACAATTTTCTAAATACTTCATGGAAAAAAAAATTGCTTCTAGGAAGCTTAAAAGTACTAAAATAAAATTCAGAAATAATATTTCACCATCTCTGAACTTTACACCTTGGTAGATGTTCACATTTCATCAAACCTTCAAAGATATTTGGAGTATAATGAGAATCTGCTTTTGCAGCTCTATACATTTGCTGATTGTACAAAGCTGTCAAAGTCTACAAATTTCCAGCCCTATGAATAGAATGGACTTTTGCTGATGCAGTATATCTATTGTATCTATTTGAATATAAAGGACTGCTAGTCTAATTCAGTTCTTTCTACAGATATTGTGTCACCAACAAATATAGCTAAGAAATACATTAAAAATAACACACTGAAAGCTGATTTCATATGGGGAAAAAGTCTTTTTGGAAGGGGTTCATCTTTTTACAACCATCACTAAGATGATTTCAACTACTATAGGTCATTCAAACATGCATTGCTTTTTAATTCATGATTAGATTCGTATGTTGGCTCACTAGGGCTAATGTGAAACTTTTAAATACTTCCTAACTTCATGTAGATGTTTGTGAACTATGAAATATAAGGCCCTTGTTCACATTTTAATTCACTGTGTTAAGACGATACTGCTAAGGGTACTGTGTCAGGGGAAATATTAACTTTTTCCATCTCAATATTCCAAGAGGCTTTCACAAGAAACTCATTTATCACTATCAATGACACTTCAATAATGCCTATACGAAATAAATCACCTTATATCTTCTCTTCAAAAATTGGTGGCACTAGCATACCAAGCCTGTTATGAATCCATTTTCTCATTATCCAGGAGAAGACAACATATATAAACTGGCACAATTTGAGGACACAATTTTAAGATCAAAAATAGGCAATTTCTATCTCTAACTCTTCCACCCAGCCTCCTCATCTTTGATTTGATTAAATTCCTATGATTTTTAAAAAAATATATGTATGTGTATACACACACACACACACACACACACACACACATACACACACACACAGAGTCAAGTTCTTCACACTACTTAATATTATGGAAAGACCAATCCTCAGAGAAGCCACCTGGCACCATACGTCATGAAGGACTCAAGCAAATTGGAAGAGGTTCAAAGAAAGTCAACTGAGATTATCAGTGAACTGAAAATGAAGTGTGATATTAAAGGTGATATTAAGAAAGCTAGACAGATTTGCCCTTGAGAAAGAAAAAAGAGAGAGAGAGTGATATAATAGTATCCTTCAAATAACTAAAGAGCTTTCAAACAGAAAAAGGATGTTGTCATCTCAGAGTGTAAGATGTAGAATAATGGTCAAACATGATAGGAAAACAGATTCTAATTCAACATTAGAGGAAATAACTTCCAAACAATAAAAACAGCTTTTAACAATTGAGTGAATTTATTACATATGTATATATATATATGCATATATAATGAATGTGGTGGCTCAATGGCTAAGACACTGAGCTTGTCAATCAGAAAGTTGGCAGTTCAGCGGTTCGAATCCCTAGCGCCGCCTAACGGAATGAGCTCTCATTACTTGTCCCAGCTTCTGTCAACCTAGCAGTTCGAAAGCATATAAAAATGCAAGTAGAAAAATAGGGACCACCTTGGTGGGAAGGTAACAGCGCTCCGTGCGCCTTCGGCATTTAGTCATGTTGGCCACATGACCACAGAGACGTCTTCGGATAACGCTGGCTCTTCGGCTTAGAAACGGAGATGAGCATCGCCCCCTAGAGCCGGAAATGCCTAGCACACATGTGCGGGGGAATCTTTACCTTTTATATACATACATGTATATCATCCGTTGAGGCAGTCCAGGCAAGAAGCACAAACCATGAATATGCTACCTTTATTGCAAGAAACTTGCAAGCCTGAAAGGACTTGTTTCATTTCTTGCCTTACTTTCCAGAGAGCAAGGAAGCCTCTCTTCTAAGATGCTTTCTTAGCCCTTTCTTTTGTGGGCTGAGATATCTTTTTATGAGCATTGTCAAGGCTTCAGCTCTTCTCATTATTCAGAGAGAGAGGGGCGGGATTTAAAGAAAGGATTCTGTTATGTTCAAGTATAGTTTGGTTATTTTTTTCTGTGAACAGAGTCAGTCATAAGATATTTTTATAGGTTTTAGGACACCAGGTTAAAGTCTAGCATCAACCATAGATGTTATTTGTCATTTTTATGTGGCCACCCAACTCACAAACAAGTGATTCTGGGCAGCATATGATAAAGCTAAAAATGACATGTACAAATGTAGTAATATTATTAACATTATTGTTTCTTTTCTTTCTTTCTTTCTTTCTTTTTTCAATCTTTGTAGATTTGCAACAGGTAAACAACATCTTTTGTTCCAGTAGGCCTTCAGCTGCTGGCTAATAATCATGAGTCTTATAGCCTATTTGTCTTGAACTCCAAAGCCTAGTATGGTCCTTGTTGACCCGAGCAATGACCGATCCTGCAAGGGTTTCTATAAATTAGGTTTTACCATATTGTGTTATATACTAGGCGTGGAAAGAATAAGAAGAGACGGAATTTCCATAACAATTAACCTTTAATGAAGGTCAACGATGAACAGCAAATACAGCCCCAAACGGAAACGCCTGGAGGGAAAAATTCTCCTCAGCCACGTTTGACAGCGCTATTTATGTGTGGCTGTCAAACGAGGTAGCCAATGAGAGGTCAGGAAGTCTCCTGCTCCTCCGCTGAGGCGGCGGTTGGCAACATCCTGAGGGGACATATTGTTTTGGGAGAGACACTCTTTGTCTGTCTGTCTCCTCTGATGAGACGTGTCTGGTATGGTTGAAAGTCTGGCATAGCTCTCATTTCCCTAAGAGCACACAAAACCCACAACCACATCAAAGTAGTATTTATTGTTATTATTAAAACTTAAAATTATAAAAGGAACAAAAGAAAAAAAATATTGGGCAAAGAATAGATGTGAATTACACTGGACTTACTGCAATATCTTTCCAGTCGTCTGGGGTCACCAGTCCAGCCGACACATTCAGATTTTGAGGCACCTCCGATAAGCTAATAAGGATGAAGGGCAAGGATGTTCCATAAAGTGGGAGCCATAGCAGAATAGGTCCACTACTAGGAACCCCCAAATGAAACTCCCTAGTCAACCAGCCCCACAAGATGCCATTGTCAGGGTTCCAAGTAATATCCCCAACGAAATAAAACTCCAAGGCTTTAAGTTCCTCAAAGTTCCATTTTATTAGAGATGTCATATTGGCACATCTGGGAAAACCAGAATTTGAAAGCTTCCGGTTTTCCACACCCAAAAGAAAGTTCAAGTCCCTGCCCCAGCTCCCACATGTCCATCACATTGTCCAATCAATGCACCGTCCCAACTGGAGATGCCTCCCAGGAACACCTCTCCAGGTGCAGGGCAGAATGACCTTGACTCTTGGAGAAAGGAATGTTATTTGGACTATAGTTCCCCACTCACACAATCCCCCCTCCTAGTTTCTCACAGCACTAAATGTGGCAGGCCTGAAGATCCACTGCTCAAGATGGTTTCCAGGCTTAGCAGCCATCTTTGCTGGGTTTGATGGAGTGGGCAAATGTAATCAAGGAGAAGCCGTCTGTCAAAATACAAGGGATAAATCTTCCTTTCACAATTTGTCTTTCATCCATACAAAGTCTTGATTTATATGTGTTATTTCTGATACACAGACATTTCTGAAAGTTTAAGATGGGCGCATATAGGAATACCAATCTTACTGCCAAAATGTATGTTAAAACTACAGTCCTCTGGTCCTCTGAGGGAATCAGATTCCCCCTCTGAGGTCAGTGAAAACCATTTCTGATTTTGCAGAATTCGTGTCAGGTAGACCCACAAGCTTTCTTGTCAGTCCTTTGAGGTAACCCAGAAAACTTAAACCATGAGTATTAATACTACCTTCGTTTTAAGGTTACAGTAACCAAATCTGAAAGCACTTTCTCTCTCTCTCTCCTGCCCTTACTTTCTAGAAAACTGGAGAAGATCCGTTCTGAGATGCTTTCTCCACATCTCTCCCCTTTCTTTGGACTCAGATTTCTTTTATCAGACCATAGTCTAGACCAGTGTTTCTCAACCTTGGCAGTTTGAAGATGTGTGGACTTCAACTCCCAGAATTCCCCAGCCAGTGTTGCTGGCTGTGGAATTCTGGGAGTTGAAGTCCACACATCTTCAAACTGCCAAGGTTGAGAAACACTGGTCTAGACTGAGGTACTTCCTTACGCCTTCCAAAGTTATTTTCACAGCCCATTACAGAAATTGATTCCAGACAATCAAAGAGTCATCTGATTTCTAATAGCTTCGTAACACATTCCAAGGGTAAACCATCAACAATTTAACATCAATGAAACGTTTATTTATTTATTTTCATAAGAACAAATCAGTTCAATGTGCAATATCAAAGGTACAACCTTTAAAGATCTTTACAACCTGGGACCAGCCATCCTTCATCCAGGAAGGATAGTAGCAGCTGGAACCAGGTCCTTCATAGCAATAGATCTGAAGTTCTGAGTTAAATGCTGATTTACCACCAACTCAGGTACTTAGAAGCAGAAGACTTGGCAACCAGGGGTGGGTTCCTCCTGGTTCGGACCGGATCGCCTGAACCAGTAGCGACCCACTGGTGACGTCATGATGGCGTCACGGATCTGGTTCGGTCGGTGCCAGTCCGTCGGCGCCGCCATCTTTTTTTCAATTTTTTTCAGAATTTTTTACTGTTTGGAAGTTTTTTCCTCTGCTGCTGCTTGAAAAAGGGCCCTCCCGGGTTTATACTTACCTTTATTCCTTTGCCTGAAGCATAGCTGATCAGCTCCTCAGCTGTATTTCGGGTTGATTATAGCTACTGAACATGCGCGGAAGCAGAATTGCACAAGGGGACGTGCGCGTGAAACGTCGCGATGCAAACCGGTGGCGAGGGTAAGTGGAACCCACCCCTGTTGGCAACCCAAGGAAACAACAGCCAATTACTTAATAGTTGGCCACCAAAACCCCAATCAACATTTTTTTAAAAAAAGCCACACATAACCAGGCACCACATAAATATTATGCATAGAATAGCTCAAAGCACACATTCTGTTAGAGAGAAGTTCCCTGATGTTAGGCTCCAGCATGAGTGTGAAAGTTTGAAAGACTAAACCTCTGATCCCGGTGACCGACCCAGATTGGATCCTTTAGTTCTGAAGTTTCTTTTTTTTTAAAGAAAAAAGAAAAAGAAAGAAGAAAGAAGCATATTTATGGTCCGCATTACATTTGCAGTTTTGTAGGGCTTAACTTTATCGCTGATGTATGCTGGAGTGTTAAGAAAGCCAAAACATACTTAAAAAAGTAAAATATGTGCTTCATTAATGACAGAAAGACCCTTGATTTTGTTGATGATTTCAAGCAGTGAAATACTACTTTAGGAAAATGGGAACCCTGGAATTTTTAATTGTCCTCTTAGGAAACCTATCCGCAGGTCTGGAAACCACAGTTTGGGTATAACATGGTGAAATAGTCTGACTCCAGTTTGGGAAAGGAATGAGATATGGTTGCGTACTATTTTCGCTATTTATTTAACCTGCATGCTGAATATATATTGAGGGAAACTGAATTGGAAGATACTTGTGATTTTAAAAATGGATTAAGAAACATCCGTTACCTGCTGATGACACTACTCTAATAGCTGAAAATGCAAATGATCTGGGAGCTTTGATAATGAATGTCAAGGAGTACAGTGAAAAAAAAATGGTTGTAAAATTAAATATAAAGACCAAACTGATGACAAAAAGTACAGCAATCACCCTTAGAACTGACAGTGGGGATATCAAAGTGGTGGGTGCTTTCTGCCTTTTAGGACTGACTATCAACAGTAAAAGAAGAAGCATCAGGAAACACAGCACAGACTAGCAGTTGGTAGAGTAGAACTGAAGCTTTGAAAAAGATACTCTGATGCTTTGATGCGTCTCAACCGCCAAAGATTGGAATCATGCAGGGAGTAGTTTTACCAGTAGCACTCTATGGAAGTGAAGTTTGCACTTTGAAGAAAGAGGATAGAAAGAATAGTGATGCTTTTGAACTTTTTTTTTTAGAAGTCTCCTGAGAATACCATGGGTAGCCAAGAAAACAAGCCAAGGGATCATCAAACAAACCAATTCAGAATTCTCAGTGGAGGCACAATGACTAAGGTAGAATTATCATATTTTGGACACATTATGCAAGAACCGAGCTCTTTGAAGAAATTATCTTGCTGGGAAAGGGGAAGGAAAAAGAAGAAGAGGATAATCAGGAATAAGACATGATAGCAGTGTTACAATATCTCAGGGGTTGCCACAAAGAAGAGGGAGTCAAACTATTCTCCAAAGCACCTGAACAAGAACAAGAACAAGAAGCAATGGGTGAAAATTAAATAAGGAGAGAAGCAACTTAGAACTAAGGATAAATTTCCTGACAGTTAGAACAATTAATCAGTGGAACAGCTTGCCTCCAGAAGTTGTGAATGCTCCAACACTGGACGTTTTTAAGAAGATGTTGGACAACCATTTGTCTGAAGTGGTGTAGGGTTTCCTGCCTATGCAGGGGGTTGGACTAGTAGACCTCCAAGGTCCCTTCCAACTCTGTTGTTGTTGTTGTTGTTGTTGTTGTTGTTGTTGTTGTTGTTGTTGTTGTTATTATTATTATTATTATTATTATTATTATTATTATTATTATTATTATTATTATTATTATTATTATTATTATTATACAATTGTATCACAGCGGCCAGTTGTTTCGCCGGATTTGGCATTGATTACTAGTCGAGCCCCACCCAGGGGCCTAGGAAGTCGTAATGTATTTTCGAAGTATATGTGCGGAACCGAGCAGTGCGGCTTTCTGCATTTGACTGATGGTGATTTTGTCAATTTTGAGCTGTTTTAAATGTAATTCCAGTGCTTTTGGGATAGCACCCAGTGTTCCAATCACTACTGGAATTACCACTGCTGGTTTGTGCCATAATCGTTGGATTTCAATTTTTAAGTCCTGGTATTTTGCGATTTTTTCGTGTTCCTTTTCATCGACCTTGCTATCTCCTGGTATTGCAATGTCAATTATAGTCACCTTGTTGTTCTCGACCAACGTGATGTCTGGTGTATTATGCGCCAGTACCTTGTCTGTTTGTATATGAAAATCCCACAAGATCTTGACCATCTGATTTTCAGTGACTTTTTCAGGCTTGTGTTCCCACCAGTTTGTAGCAGTATGGATGTTATAATTTTTGCATAAATTCCAGTGGATCATTTGTGCAACAGAGTTGTGTCGTAATTTGTAATCAGTCTGTGCGATTTTCTTGCAGCAGCTGAGCACATGGGCTACAGTTTCATCAGCTTCCTTGCATAATCTGCATTTTGCATCATTTGAAGATTTATCAATTTTGGCCTTTATGGCATTTGTACGAATTGCCTGTTCTTGTGCGGCCAGGATCAATGATTCTGTTTCTTTCTTTAAAGTACCAGATGTTAACCATAACCAAGTTTTTTCACTGTCCACTTTGTCTTTTATTTTTTCCAGAAATTGGCCATGTAATGCTTTATTTTGCCAACTCTCCATTCTTGATTTTATCACATTTTTTCTGTATTCTTGTTTCGTCTGTTGGACCTTCAGTAGATTTTTGTTCTTTACTTCAATTAATAGATGTTCTTGACTTTCTTTTAAATAATCCGCCAATGCATGCTTTTCTTCTTCAACTGTTTGCTTTACTTGTAGTAGTCCTCTGCCACCTGATTTTCTGGGCAGGTAAAGTCTATCAGTGTCACTACGTGGATGTAAACTGTAGTGCATTGTCATTAGTTTTCTGGTGTTTCGGTCCAAAATGTCCAAATCAGCTTGTGTCCAGTTAATTATACCAGCCGTGTATCTTATGACTGGTATTGCCCAGGTATTCATGGCCTTGATGGTGTTTCCACCATTTAATTTAGATTTCAAAATTTTCCTAACTCTGTTGGTGTACTCTCTTCTAATGATAGTTTTCACTTCTCCATGTCTGATGTTATCCAACTGCAGAATGCCCAGATATTTATAGATTATTATTATTATTATTATTATTATTATTATTATTATTATTATTATTATTATTATTATTATTATTATTATTATTATTATTATTATTATTATTATTATTATTATTATTATTATTATTATTATTATTATTATTATTTGTCAAGCGTATATGATAACAGCAAAGTATAAACACAGTATAAACATGATTGTATATACAGTATATATAATAGTACAAGCATGATTATGAGTACAAGAAGTATGAATATATGGGTGCATTTGGACAGGAACGGTAGGCACGATTGTACGTTTATGCACGCCCCTTACAGACCTCTTAGGAATGGGGTGAGGTCGATGGTAGATAATCTAAGGTTAAAGTTTTGGGGTTGTTTCAAACAATTATTTGAAGGCAAGACAGCCCAAGAATATCAGATTTCATACATTTTTTATAACTTTTGCTACTAAAAAGTAAGGAAGTCACCTATTATTCTGGGTCGTATCATAACTATTTCTACTCAAAATAGGGAATACAATTACATCTGTGAAGACATTTCAAAAGTGGGATCAAAACCCACTTGTACACTATGCCTTACTTTTGTAAACTATGAGAAAAGAATGAACCAAATTTCTTGTACTAGGGATAGCTGGATTAATAGTGTTTTGAATATGAGCATTAATTTTATTGCAGGCTAAAGTGAAACATGTTAACAAGTATTTTTAACTTTGCCTATCAAATGACCTCAAGTCAGGGACCATGGCCACCTGTGTATTAGATGCATGACACTCCAGGTACATTAAGGTTTCCTGGAAACTGCCACATAGTTTGGTGCAAGTAATAATAAAATCCACTTGTGCTAAAGGATGAGATAATCTGTCAGCTCTTTAATGAGCCATTGCCAGTCTCAATGGTGTTGAATAATTTCTGACCAATCTCCAATTATCTTTCCTGAGTCATTTATTGAGAAGGTGGTTGGGTACAGCTCAGGGGTGGGTTCCTCTTACCTGCCTACCGGTGCACTGCACATGCATCATCTCATTTTGTGCGTGTGCACGCTCGCTACGCACACACATCCCGTCGCGCGATTTTGCTTCCTGTGCATGCACGGAAGCAAAATCTTGTGAGGGGACGTGTGCGAGAGAGAGATTTCGGTGATTTTTTTGCTTCCGCACATGCATGGAAGCAAAAAATCGCCAAAATTTTGCACGCACACATGTCCCCTCACAAGATTTTGCTTCCGTGCATGCGCAGGAAGCCAAAAAAGCCCAAAAATTCCAAAAAAAGAGATAGTGCCGCATGACGGACCGGCGAAGATGGCACCGGAGCCGTCACGTCCAAATTGTGCAATTGGCAGGTCCCTACCAGAACTGCACACTGGATCGCACCAGTAGGAACCCACCACTGGTACAGCTTTAAGGGGGAAATGTTATTTGGAACCCTACCAGTCAAGTTTTAGAAACGGACACAGTAACAAAATGGCATTGATTGGACAAAGATGGTCATGGTGATCTGGCAATGTTCTTCATGTTTACCTTATCATGGAGAATTTCTGTATTTCATCTGGAAATTTTATGGTGGATTATATTTGAAATCTTAATTCATTATCCATCTTTCAACTCATCAATTTATACATTATCAAAATATGGACTATGACAGAGTATGCATACACTGGAGTATGAAAGACTAAGCTAAAGTGATTAAAGTTCCAAACAAGAGAACATTTGTAGCTCAGGATTGAACTGTTGAATCCTAAGTGCTCTCTAAGCTTAGTTGTTTTCATGCACATGTTTCATTATCTACAACACTGCTGATGTATTTCGGTAATGAAATGTCTGCAAACAAGCAAAGGACTTCAGAGAACACCAAGGACTCTACAGTAATTAAAGTATCACATAATAAAAAGGAAAAGAACCACAGCTAAAAGTGGTTTACACAAACCCAATTTCTATACCTATTTCTAATTTGCTATCTTTGAAAACACTCTTGCTTCCTCAATTCCACACTTCAAGTCATAAAATGTTTCTATTGTTTGACTTTAGTTTTGAGGTTCTTGTCCCTCCAACAAAACTTTCTTGGTCTTCTCCTTCTTACTCTACTTACTCTTTATACATTGTTTGCCTTACAATTATCCTCATTCATTCTGTCAATTCAACCAAACTACTCAACATAACTTCATACTGGTCATTCATGTTTATACACAATACGTATTCATTCAATACCCATACATTCTTTCTTTAACTCTTCTTGTTTTATCACATTGTTCTTGTTTTATCTTGTTTTATCACAGAGAAAAGTAAAATTCTGCACCTAGGAAAGAAGAATCAAAAATACACATACAAACTAGGCGAAACCACACTCAATAGCAGCGATTGCGAAAGGGATCTCGGAGTCCTGGTAGACAGCCAACTAAATATGAGCCAGCAGTGTGCAGCAGCAGCCAAAAAGGCCAACACAGTCCTGAGCTGCATAAATAGAGGGATACAATCAAGGACCAGAGAGGTACTTGTACCACTCTATAAAGCCTTGGTCAGACCACACCTAGAGTACTGCATCCAGTTTTGGTCACCACACTACAAAAAAGACATTGAAACTCTAGAGAAAGTGCAGAAGAGAGCAACCAGGATGATAAAGGGTCTGGAAAATAAAACATACGAAGAGCGGTTGCAGGAACTGAGCTTGGCCAGTCTAGCGAAGAGAAGGACCAGGGGTGACATGATAGCAGTGTTTCAATACTTGAGGGGATGCCACAGAGAGGAGGGGGTCAGGCTGTTCTCTATCGCACCAGAAAGCCAAACAATGAATAACGGATGGAAGCTGACCAAGGAGAGATTCAACCTGGAAGTGAGGAGAAACTTTCTGACAGTGAGAGCGATCAACCAGTGGAACAGCTTGCCAGCAGAGGTCGTGAGAGCCCCAACACTTGCGACCTTCAAGGAGAGACTGGACTGCCATCTGTCTCAAATGGTGTAGGAACTCCTGCTTGAGCAGGGGGTTGGACTAGATGACCTACAAGGTCCCTTCCAACTCTAATAATAAATCAAATCACATGCACTTCTAAAGTACCGTATTCCTTTCCCACTCTATTGAACTTAGTTTTACGTTTCTTCTGACAAAATAAGACACTGAACAAGCTTCTTGAATCTTAGCTGCATAGTCTTCCTTTGTATTCTTTCCATCTCTACATAGATACAGCATCTTTACATATTTTTTCTGGTCTGCTTTAGACTAATTTTTAACAGGGAGGCATGTTAAAATTTAAGCACAGAGTTACCTATGTAATTGAACTGGTCTACGCCAGGCTCTTGCTTTTTGAGGAGCCTAGAGAAATTTATTTTCACATTCCTATTTAACATCTATATGATGGAAATAAAGTATGCCTGAGAATAAATGGGCCGTGTAATAAATGGTTCAATACAGACTATGTGGAGTAAGACATGTGACGTTTACATGCTTATTAAATGTTTTTAATAATGTTTTTAATAACCAGAAGTCACGTGAGGATGGGGAAGTGCATGAAACAAATTGGAAACTATGGTACAAATATCCCAAGTTCACAATCACCTTTCTCGTTAGGATTCAAGAGGGCAAGGAATGTACGAGGGTGAGTCAAAAAGTAATGCCATTTTCTTTAGGACAGGTATAATTACCAACACAGGAACATGTAGCATACATCAAAATGAAGCTGGTCCTCTGTGGATCACATCCCTACTTCTCAACATAGTCACTGTTTCTCTCAATAGTAATGTTCCACCTTCGAATGAGAGCATGTATCCCTGCCTCGTAAAATTTTGTTGGCTGTTCTTTGAGCCACTCCTTCACTGCAGTTTTCACTTCCTCATCACTGGAATAATGTTTGCTTCTCAAACCTTCTTTCATGGGGCTATAAACTAAAGTATTGTCCTCAAACACATTTTGTAATCATCTGTGAATGTTCACAGGGGTTACCCCCTCAGCAACAAGGAATTCAATCACTGCTCTTTGTTTTTGACGCAACTCTAAGGGGGGGGGGCAGCCATTTTGAATTTTCCTTGCAAGTCTAAAAACCTGAAAAGTAAGAAACAAAATATTTTAGAATGTAAATGATATATTATAAATTATAACTGGGAAAAATTTCAGGTATTTTTATCAAAAACTTCACCTGAAATAAAGAAAATGGCATTCCTTTTTGACTCACCCTCGTAGCATCTAGTTCTGAAACACATCAAGCACAGAAATGAAGAGATCTTTGTATTTGGCATGGCAAATTGCTTCTCTAAATCAATAAAAACTATATTTTCTCACATTCATCCATTTCCTTGTGTGTTGCTGAAAAACAAAAACATGATCTGCATATTGCTACCAGATTATACTCCCCAAATTTAGCCTTTTTATAAACTTTCTATCAGAATTGGGCCAAACACCTTTACATTTGTATACTGAAGAAAAGCAGCATTCTATCACTCTTTAAATAACTCAGACAATCACTGCAAAACCCCGTCACATTCATATTTAATGTTTCCCCATTGACACCATCTACACCTGGAAACTTACCATTTCTCAGCATTCTCATAATATTTATTACTTCCATTTTGCTTGGACATTAAGATTTAAAGTATTAGGTCCAATTCCATTCTTCAACACATCACCATCATTTCCATACAATTCTCTAAAACATTTCTTCCAAAATTCACTTTCAATTCCATCCCAAATCATTCCATCATTTTTATGTTTCATTCCATTCACTCTGTGTAGACGCTCCTTTTTAATCACCTTCATTCATTTTCAAAACATTATTTTATTATGCCCCCCAAAAAATCACTCCGAAATTTCTCCACCTTTTTTTCACCTTAACCATTCTTCCTTCTCTAAGACTAAGTTCCTTGCAACTATCATTTTTCTTACTTTCCCCATTATACAATCTCAAATTTTTTTTTTGAGAAATCATTCTCTTATTTATCCTATTTTTTATCTGTAGCTTTTAAAACTTCATTATTGCAGCATTTTCATACTTCCTATTACTGTGTAATACTGCACACTTCTGTGCGACTCTGTAACTCAGTTATTTTCCTTCTTTTCTGAATAGTTTCCTTATTTCTTTTCCTTACCTACCCTTTCATTTATTCTGTTGGGAAATCTATAATACATTTTCACACTTTTAATCTAATTTCTTCCAGTTCCTATTTTTTCTTCTTCTGTGTCTGTTTCCCCCCACCCCTGAAAATATCTACTCTTGACACTATCAAAAAGGGATATTTCTCCCAAATTTAACACTGATTAGCCTGGTACTCTTCACTACTTCACTCCTTAATCGTCTTTAAACATAGCAGTCATGCTTTTAGATTTATATACATTTCTTTTTTTATCTGTAGAAAAGATGCAGATCAAACTGATTTTTTAAAAAGCAGAAACATACATTTTTTTTATCATTCTTTAGTCATTGGACAACCCATCCATTTTAAATTCTATTTTTTGGCACATTGATTCATGTCATCTAACAGAATTTGTGTGCATGTGTGGATAAATAGATACAAGTCCATACTTTTGAACCAGTGGTGGGTTCCTACCAGTGCGGTCCACTCTATAGCACCGATAGCGGCCCGCTGGTGATGTCACAGTACCAGTGCGGTCGGTTGCCGGTGCCTGGGTGCTGCCATTTAAAAAAAAAATTCTTCTGCACATGCCCAGAAGCCGAGCTTCCGGCACTGCCATGCACTGCCTTCCTACCCCACAGTGAGTCCAAGCAGGGGAGGATGGCTGAGGGAGCACGTGAGACGCTGAAAGAACGGGCGGCAGGACCTATCTCAGTTTATTTATTTATTTATTTATTTTGGTTTTCTTATATGCCACCTATCTCAGTTCCCCTCCCTTCAGCAGTCCGAGAAGCCACGAATGTGCGGTGATGATCCTAGGCATTTTTGCACGTTCGAGGCTTCTCAAGCTGCTGAGGGGAGGGGGAATGGGCGGCAGGAGCCTAGGATCATTGAATGGGGAGAAGCATTCAGGCCGGATGGAGCCTCCTAGAAGAATCGCTGCCGCGGTCTTGCTGCTCCCGCTGCGGGGGGCTACGTTGCGGGCGGGCAATCCCCCCCACTTCTCTGGCTGCTGCCAAGCTCCCAAGGCCCACACCCACCCGGTCACATGGCTGGCAAGCCACACCCACAAAATAAGCCACGCCCACAGAGTGGTAGTAAACAAATTAGGAACCCGCCCCTGTTTTGAACATATATAGACTACCTTGAATGCCAACATACCGTTGGCCATGTCTTTCCAACTAGAGATTTATGCAGCATATTTACTTGTATTCAAGATTCTGTTGGAAAAAAGAGTTTCTCTCCCTCTCTCTCTCTCTCTCTCTCAGTTTTCCCCTTTGGAAATATGGATCTAAATGATAAACATGTGTAACTTTTTGTTTGAAGCTGAAACAACATTAATTCTGATATAATAGATTTATTCACAGAACCAGACTTATTCCCTTCACCTATTCTCATAACTCATTTAATTCATTTTGGCTCAGCTTCCATATTTCTTCAGCTCCCAGAGCTATTTGTCTTATTTCCATCTTTGACTTTAATACTGTTTTCTTATATTTCATGCTTCCCATATCAGGCTCATCCCAATGGCATTTTTTTTATATATTATAAAAAATTATGCCAAAGAAATCGTCACTGAAGCTAGATTCATTTCAATATAGTTAGTCTTTGTTAATGTACAGTAATAGGATAGATAGAAAATACCATGCCAACTTCTAGGTTTGAACTTTGCCTCAATAATTGCTGGAATGTTACTGGAATGTTTTGGTCAATATTTAGATCAACGATAAGGCTGTAGTTTAGCTATATTGACCCCAACCCCTCTACAATCCCTCCATAAGTACACTTGGGCATGTTGGTTTTGATTGTGGGACATGAAGGCTGTTAAAGGACTCCAAGTTACCACTTTAGAGAGAATTTTTCTGAATTCTATATAATTCTATTAAAAGCGTTGAAGTCTGTGTTTTAAGATAACAATAGCAATAGAACTTAAATACTGCTTTACAGTGCTTTACAGCCCTCTCTAAGGGGTTTACAGAGTCAGCATATTGACCCCAACAATTTGGGTCCTTATTTTACCCACCTTGGAAGGATAGAAGGCTGAGTCAACCTTGAGAAAAATAAAGAGTTATTTTCTTTAAATCCAGTAGAACTAATTATTTTTTTATCTGAAAAACACTGAAATAAAACATGATTATGCATACTGCTTAATTCAAACACTATTTTGGACATCAGTAAGTATAGTTAAACAAGAAGAGGGAGTCAAGCTATTCTCCAAAGCACCTGAGGGTAGAACAAGAAGCAATGGGTGGAAATTAATCAAGGAGAGAAGCAACTTAGAACTAAGGAGAAATTTCCTGACAGAACAATTAATTCGTGGAACAGTTTGCCTCCAGAAGTTGTGAATGCTCCAACGCTGGAAGTTTTTAAGATGTTGGATAACCATTTGTCTGAAGTGGTGTAGGGTTTCCTGCCTAAGCAGGGGGTTGGACTAGAATTTATTTTATTTATTTATTTTGTTATTCTTATATGCCGCCCAACTCCCGAAGGACTCAGGGCGGCGTACAACATAAGAAATACAAGAATAGACAAAATTTCAAACAATTTAAAAACAGTACAAAATTTAAAAAAAAACAGTATAAAAGCAGCAACAACATCCATCCATTCAACCACATACATACTTGGGGGGTAAGCTCAGATGGGTTAAGCTGTCCCCCCCACCTGCAGGAAGAGCCATGTCTTAACGGCCTTTATAACTTTTTTTTATAACCTCTTAAGGCCAGCAGAGTGGGGATGGTTCGGGTCTCTGGGGGGAGTTGGTTCCAGAGCACGGGGCCAGCCACAGAGAAGGCCCTCCCCCTGGGGCCCGCCAGCCGGCATTGCTTGGCCGACGGGACCCGGAGGAGGCCAACTCTGTGGGCCCTAACCGGTCGGAGGGAAGTGTGAGGCAGAATGCGGTCCCGGAGATATCCTGGTCCTAAGCCATGAAGGGCTTTAAAGATGGTAATCAACACCTTGAATTGGACCCGGAGACCGATGGGCAACCAATGTAGCTGGCGGAGAATCGGTGTCACGTGGGTGTACCTCGGCACACCCACCACAGCACGCGCAGCCGCATTTTGCACCAACTGAAGTCTCCGGATACTCTTCAAGGGTAGCCCCATGTAGAGCGCATTGTAGTAGTCTGAGAAGACCTCCAAGGTCCCTTTCAACTCTGTTATTCTATTCTATTCTATTCTATTCTATTCTATTCTATTCTATTCTATTCTATTCTATTCTATTCTATTCTATTCGAGTTAAGCAGTAGGGGAAAGGGCTTATTGACAGATAACTGCATAATAATGATGTTTTAAGACTTAGAGGCTGAGATTTTTTTTAGGCAGATTTCCTCTCTCTGTCCCTGGCTCCTTAGTGTTACTAACTGGACATTGTGGAGAAGCTTTGAAAATATATATACTCAAAATATGAAAAGCCATATACTTTTTCAGATGTCAGATATAATTAGAATGACATACCTATGCCACAAAAAGCCATCCACCCCTTAGGTAGAATCAAACTGCTAGAATTGCATGTCACACTTTTCTGCAGTTAGGACTCAACCAGAAGCATGCAGCCCAGTTATAGCAGCGTGGTATAATATGATATATGAGATGAGATGAGATAAAAGGATCAATGGTGGTACAGTATTGCAGGCTAACTCTGCTCACTGCCAGGAGTTCGATTCTGACTGGTTCAAGGTTGATTCAGCCTTCCATCCTTCCGAGGTCGGTAAAAATGAAGACCCAGATTGTTGGGGGCAATATTCTGACATTTGTAAACTGCCCAGAGAGTGCTGTAAAGAACTATGAAGGGGTATATAAGTCTAAGTGCTAGTGGCAGTGCTAGTCCTATTGCATTGGGGACTCAGAAACCACAATCTATGTAATACAATCTATGTAATTCGCCAGACCAATCCTTGAATACAGCTCATCTGTCTGGAACCCACACTGCATATCGGACATAAATACATTAGAAAGTGTCCAGAGATACTTTACGAGAAGAGCCCTTCACTCCTCTACTCGCAACAGAATACCTTACGCAACCAGACTTGAAATCCTGGGCTTAGAAAGCTTAGAACTATGTCGCCTTCGGCATGACCTAAGCATAGCTCATAAAATTATCTGCTACAAAGTCCTTCCTGTCAACAACTACTTCAGCTTCAACCACAACAATACACGAGCACACAACAGATACAAACTCAAAGTGAACCACTCCAAACTTGACTGTAGAAAATACGACTTTAGCAACAGAGTGGTTAATGCCTGGAACTCACTACCTGACTCTGTGGTTTTGTCACCAAACCCCCAAAACTTTACCCTAAGACTGTCCACTGTTGACCTCACCCGATTCCTAAGAGGTCAGTAAGGGGCGTGTATAAGTGCACCAGCGTGCCTACCGTCCCTGTCCTAATGTTCCCTCTTATCAGTACCCATCTTGTGTATATAAATGATGTTATATCTATGTATATTACCAATATGTACTTGACAAAATAAATAAATAAATAAAGTACTGTTTTTCTTCAACCAAATGAACAGCTCATATACCAGCCAGGCAAAGTTAGCTTTAAATGCATTTGAGCAAGACTGATTAGAGAAGTCATTCAACCCCTGCCTCCCTGAAGTCCATATGATCCCTCATAATCTTTATGCTCAAGGGAAAGCAAGCCCATGAAGTCTTTTGTGCTTGACCTGGGGCTATAATTTCCTGTCTCCTGCTGGATCCCAAAAATGTTCTGGTTTGACATAATAATAAATGCATTCATAAGGACTGCTTCACTTAACACTGTTCCAAACCACAACAGTATCTATCATCCCTCTTTTGTTCTGACTGAACATGGAGAAGGCTCGTACAAAAAGGGTCTTTAAAAAAATATCCATTTCAATGCATAGTGGATGAATTATTTAGTAACCGTCTACCATTATAGTGTATGCACATGTTTGTCAACCTTGGCAACCTTAAGAAGTGTAGAGTTCAATTCTGAGAATTCCCCAGCCAGCAAGGTTGGCTAGGGAATTCTGGGACTTGAAGTCCACATTGGCTCAGGAATTCTGGGAAATGAAGTCCACACATCTTAAAGTTGCTGGGATTGTTACCTCCGAGACCGCCTTCTGCCACACAACTCCCATCGGCCGATGAGATCCCACAGAGTCGGTCTCCTACAGGTCCCGTCAGCCAAACAATGTCGGAGGGCCTTCTCTGTGGCTGCCCCGACTCTCTGGAACCAGCTACCCCCAGACATCCGGACTGCCCCCACTCTACCGGCCTTCCGCAAGGCAGTCAAGACCTGGCTCTTCCAGCAGACGTATGGCCGTTGATCCCAGGACCACAATTGATGAGATCTGGCCATGTGAGGGGATATGTTTGACTTTTTAAATTGCTTTTATCTGCTTTTTATTGTTTTTGTATTTGCATATTCTGTTAGCCGCCCAGAGTCCCTTTGGGAGTTGGGCGGCATACAAATACAATAAATAAATAAATAAATCGAGAAACACTGTTTTGAAGTTCTTACTTTGTTTTTTTTTAAAATAGACTTCTAAGTTTTAAAATACTTTAAAGGAAACTAGAGCTGATAATCCATCACTAAAATATGATTAAGGAGACACAAGCAATTATTGTTTGTTTACTTTGTTTTGCTTTTTTTAAAAAAAATAGTTCCTACCAAGGTATCGCCATCATCACCCACACTATCATAATAAAACCTTATTTTAATGTTTACATGCAAAGTTATCCATCATAAAAATAGCATATAGCTATGTCTGATCAAATCTGGAATGGGATATTGTTTTATTTGCTGCTCCTTGAGAATAGAGACAATATCCCTGAAAATTCTGTGGCATTTCTGTGAGACAACAGAGGAGCTGGAAGGCTGTTGCACTTCCCTAGTTCTTCAATATTTTATCATATCATATTTCATCTTGCCACTGGGAGAAATCTTGGGTGTATTTTGGGGTCAGAGTATTTGAGTTACCTTGGTTAAAAATAAATCAGAAAGTGGTAGCTGTCAGTGTGATTCTACTGTCATGTATGCTCTTTTCTTTTCAAGATTGTGTCCATTGGGAAGATCACTTCACAGTAATCTTGAAGCAGTCCTGTAATGTGCAGGTTAGAGATTCCAGTTGGAATCAATTTACTGAACAGCCCCCAGGGTTGCAAGGGGTGGAACATTAAAAATGGGAGGTTCAGCTTATTCACCATCCTACTGAATATGTTTCTGCAATGGAGGAAGGAAGGAAGGAAGGAAGGGAGGGAGGGAGGGAGGGAGGAAGGAAGGAAGGAAGGAAGGAAGGAAGGAAGGAAGGAAGGAAGGAAGGAAGGAAGGAAGGAAAAATACCCTCTAGATTGATTAGATTGGTTAGAACAGCTAATGTGTTTTTTGCTGTTTTGTTTGAAATTTTCAGATCATTCTTAATTTCTACAATGCCTGCTATTAAATTTTACTCTATTCTGAACCATGTTTTAGCAAGTAGAGAATTTGGTGTCCAACCAACCATATACATTTCTGGTTGTTTGAATGTATTTTTAATACCACTGTCGTAGGTCTACTTCTAAAAGCTGTACTTCCTAAATTATGCTTCCAAACTGAACTTAAACTGAAACATACTGCAGGCTTTATCTTTGCACATTTAACTTTAACAGATTTTTAGGACATCGAAATGTTCAGCAAAAATAATAATTGTCTTCTTCCTCTTCCTCTTCCTCTTCCTCCTCCTCCTCCTCCTCTTCTTCTTCTTCTTCTTCATCTTCTTCTTCTTCTCCTCCTCCTCTTCCTCCTCCTCCCTCCCTCCCTCCCTCTCTCCCTTCCTACTTTCCTAGAGGAAGAGGCCTGGTGATGCAGTGGTTAGAATGCAGTATTGCAGGCTGATTATGCTCACTGCCAGGAGTTTAATCCTGAGTGGTTCAAAGTTGACTCAGACTTCCATCCTTCTAAGGTCAATAAAATGAGGACCCAGATTGTTGAGGGCAATGTGCTAACTCTGTAAAGCACTATGAAATGGCATAAGTCTAAGTGCTAGTGTTATTGCTATTGGTATTCCTCCTTCTTACTGCTTCTATTTCATGTCCTGTTGAAGAGTAAATAAGCTACCAGCTTCTCTATGTTTGAGAACACAAGATAAAAGCAAACTTACAGTTCTGTAAATTGGAAGTTGGTCTTGGGCCATTAGATTTCTCTTGATCCGATGAATCATGGAATCAAAGAAGAGGAATGCCAGTCTTAACATGAGTCATAAACTTTCCACTTTCACTCATTATATTGCCATTACTTTAAACTGTGAAATAGTCTGCTTTTCTTCTGATGCCATCCTTTGACAGGCATATCCTGATGGAAATGACAGGCATGCTAAAAGTACTATTCAGGCTTCTCTTAGCTGAGGAACTTGAAAATCATCCAGTAGTCTCTACAATCAAGCTTACTGCGTGGATTGATTTGAGGGAAGATTGATAGTAAAAACTATTATTATCTATACTATGCAGGTCAATACTAGTGAAGAAAAACACTCCTTCTTTTCAAGCTTTGCTATTTTTTCAGCTTTTTCTGCCTTTTACGATGGCAAAGTATGGTATACCTTATCTATACAATAGAAGGAGAATCTGTGGGGCTTCCATTTTGATCTCTGCAACCCAGGTGATCCATTATCCATTCTCAACCCATGAGAATGCTCAGGAAGATAAATCTATCTCAGATAAATCTATCCTACTATCGCAGCACCATTGAGAGTGTCCTGACATATGGCATTCTTGCATGGCATGGGAGCAGCTCTGCAGCGGACAAAAAAGCTCTACAGAGAATAATTAAAACTGCCCAGAATATCATTGGACTCCAGCTTACCAGCCCTGGACGATATCTTTGCATCTCGCTGTTTTAGAAAGTTGCACAATATTCTCAGAGACTCTTCTCATCCTGCTTACAATCTTTTTTGAACTGTTGCCTTCTGGCAGAAGATACAGAACAATTAAAACTCGGACCATACGCTTCCTGAATAGTTTTTTATCCTAGAGCTATAATTGCACTTAATAATGAATTGAAGGGTCACCATCAGTGAGCTGTTGGATAGTATTACTTGGTCTGTTGTATGGATGTTTGAGTGGTTCAGGGTGGGGAATTCGTGGCAGGTGGGGATTGCTATGTGCGTTGGGACTGGTCTTGAAGCGTTATGTGAATTTCGTTGTATGGGTGTACTGTGTATATACGTACAATGACAATAAATTATTCATTATTATTCATTATTATGGGACATCTGCAGTACAAGCTGATTTGCAACTTCATGTCCGCCAGGATATTGTCCATTGTGCTAACTCCTAGTATGATCCTCGAGGTATGTCACTGAAAATTGATTTGCTGTCTTCCACACTTCATATCTGCTTCTAGAATAATCAAGGATGTTTTACAACTGCAGAAGCTAGAAGAGATTTACTGCTTTCCATTTGTAGGAAGGATTTCCTTTTAATGTTCATGAAGCATTCCTTTCATCTTTAATCCTGTTTTCTATCTACTGCCTACTTGTACTGAATGTTCTGTTATTCATATCTGACTTGACTTTATTTTTATTTTACATGGCCCTTTAGTGTTGATGTTCAGGCGACGTGGCACTATGTACAGCCTAAATATGGGTTACTCAGTGGGAAAGTAATTGAGAGAAGGATATATTTGTACAGGTCATGCTACTGAACATCACCCATGAATTTCTTCACGAAGCATTGTTTTAACTGAGTAAACAGTCGGTGCTGGTGCAGTAGAAGAGATCTAACTTTAATAATTCCAGTGCAAGCTGGCACTGATTTTTTTTCCTTTGTACTCTCTTGTTTAACAATTACGTGACACTGCTAACAAAAGTCTCCCACTGATTTGAAATGAGGTGTCATGCATACTCCCTATCCTGCAGATGCATGCCAGAGATGAAATGGAAATCATGATTCAGTGCTTAGAAGTGAAGGACTGGAAAGGGAAAAACAACAACAATTGATAGAAGCGTGAAGGTTGTATTAAAATTTATCCCAAAATCGTCCCTTCTTTGGTACCACATCTAGAAGAGCTGGTTACTACATCTATATCTCTCTGGAAGATCAGATTGACAACTTGAGGGATCTCCTTGACTTCTGGTAATAAGTTGATGGAGACCATGGCTATTGCCCAGTTTTGTCTGTTATCCTACTTGCCCTTTCCTTCAGAAGGAGGCTCTGGAAACAGTGATTCACTCCCTTCTCATCTCCCAATTAGATTACAAAGATATGTACAACATGAGGCTGCCTCAGAAGTTGCCAACAATCCAAAATGAAGCTGTTAAGGAGTTATTGTGCTGTTAAGCACATACACAGCGAAATGTGTTGTAGTAATGGTGTTGCAGTTTGATATGAATGCTATTCAGTCAATAAACAGAATATCTTTAGTATGTACAAAATAGTTTTACTTGAATAGTAGCAAAGTTAAATAGGAAGTCCAAGTCATACACAGTTATTCAGTCAATGCGAAGTTTCTTCTTCTTGCCTATCTTTGTTTTAACTCACAAACAAAGATTACAGCTATTCTATATTATCACAGATAGTTACTCTTTTCTTCACAGCAATTCCACACAGTCATAAAGTAATCTACTCATCAGTAAAGCAGCAGAGAGTCTTCAATCCGGAACACACCGTCAAACACCACTCACCACACTAAACCATCAACCACCAACCACATTGAACCACCAACCACATTGAGCATGCTCTCTTGCTTGCTTATATAGTAATCATCCACAATGCATTTAAAGCAATAAACACATAACAATGATTTGTGGCTTAATCATATATTAACACACCCAATTGTTTGAACAAGGTTCTAACAGAAGCATCCTACTTGTTGGCAGAGGTAAATTGTTTTTTGCCCATTATTCTAGTTCTGCAGAGCCTGCATTGATTACCAGTAAGCAGCTGGATACCTTCCAAAAAACTTTGAACATTAAAGCCCTTCTCACACATGTTCCAGCAAGAGTCAAGTTCAAATTCAAGTAGATCTTATTCATCCAGGGTATATGTCTCAATTTGGGAAGCAAAGAGTTCCATCACATCCAAGGGAAACAACAATAACAAAACCTGTCCATTAGTTCTGTGGGAAGCCCCACACCCACCCAAGAATGAAATATTTTGGGAAATATTAAAAAAAAAGGCAGGATAAAATATTTCCCCTAAAGGAGAAATGAAAAAAAAAATCTTAAGGGAGGCAGAAACCAGCCCGAGTTTCCCTGCCCCAACCAGAAACTGAGGAGGCCAGCTTTTAGAAACGCAGATTTGGTAATCCATTCAGAGAGACTGGGTCAAGACAGAAACTCAGATAAGCAACAAACAAAAGGTTGACAAAATTAGCTCAGACAAACACCTAGGATTTGCATTTCCTCTTTTGCCTATAGAGCCAGCTATGACCCCTACATAACCCCTACATGACCCTATAGGAATCCAGAAGGTATAAAAGCCCACCCACTCTAAACTCCATTTTGTCAGCTGCCCCAGAACCACAAACCCTGGTGGTTCTGCTTCATCATTAAACTTTCTTTCCAATCAGCCTCCATGTTGCTTCCAGCTTCTTTTCTCCCAGCTTGGAACTGAACCAGATGGATTTTCCTTCCAACAGTTCAAAATTCTTTCTTAGGAACATTATTACAAATTGGGGAGGTAGATACCATTTTTCTCTATCTGTTCCCCTCTCTTCTTTATTTCCTTTTATAATTTTTCTAAAATTTTCAAAAATAATGGATAGTATTTTATTATTTAAGCTAAAATAAGAACTGTTTATCCTTTTACGTGATGTTTTTACTAAAGGTTCAGGACTTCAATTGTTGTTCAATTCAATATTTCCATTGATACACAGTCTGGGGTTATTTCTTGGACCCATAAATTTTTTGTTTGTTTGTTTGAATGAGACAGATATAAAGAAGTAAGCAACCAGTCAATTGCTTGGTTGGAGACTGTGATCTGGAACAGAAGGTTTTATATAAAAGGTTTGATTTCATTTTTTCCCCAACTTTTGATTTGCATACTTCGAAAGTGATTATTCAGAAGGAAAGAGTTTCAGAATGGAAAAAGAGAACGGTGCACTATCCTCTTCTCTATATCCCGATGTTTAAAAATCCAAAAATAATTCATAGGTAATTCAGTAAACCACAGAAAAGTCCTGAGAAAATAAAAGCAACTGATTCCTTCTTTATACACTTCTGATTTTATCATATAGTGGCACAATTTTGGGAAGAGCTATTTTGGGAATCAACAAGACCTAGAAATTGTTAAGAATAGGAAAATTGAAGAAGGAGTCAGAGCAGTGAATTCTGGCTGCCCGAGACCAAGTCTTAAGGACAGAAGCATACAAAGCCAGAATTGAGAAGACTCCAATGAACTCCGATGAATGAAAACAATGTCATAACAATAAAAATAAATACATTAAAACAGGTTGGCAGATGTCTATGGAGATTCTTAGTCATCCAGGTCATGGTTATTCGAAAGGTGCTTTTTCAAGAGGCAATTTCCAGAAAGTCCAGTTGCCTCTTGAAAAAGCACCTTTGGGACAACACGTTGTCAGGTTATGCTTGTACCATGA
>JALIGW010000013.1:1762500-1780000 GCA_023053685.1 Diadophis punctatus similis
GAAGCACCTGAACTTTTAAATTGGTTTTTGCTAGATTGTGTTTGCATGTAAGAGTCTCCCGGCCCAAAGAACTACTGGAGCATAGCTGTGTATTCCAAATATCAATTCAAAACACAAAAATTTAGAGGCATCAGAATGAATGTCAAGATAATGCCCATGATCAAGCAGGTGAAGGTCTGCTTTTTTTTCTTCCTTGCATCAATGTGCAATATGTATAAAAAGAGCAGAGGTTTCAATTCTGTGGTCTAGCCTTTATCTTGTCTTCTTTTGACACCCTTCCCAACGCCTACAGATCAGGGGTGGGTTCCTACCAGTCCGGACCAGTACTGCGCACCAGTAGCGGCCCGCTGGTGATGTAATTTTTATCGGAATTTTTGGTATTTTTTTCGGGTTTGGATGGCTTCTACTCATCCTCTGCTTTGGAAAAAAGCCCTCCCGCCCACCCTCGGGTTAATACCGACCTTTATTTCTTCATCCGAAGCACAGCTGAGCACCTCCTCAGCTGTGTTTCAGCCTGAAATGTCCTTCTGAGCATGCGCAAAAGTAAAATCGCTCAATGGGACATGCGCATGTGAAACATCGCGATGTGCACTGGTAGCAAAGGTAACTGGAACCCTCCCCTGCTACAGATGCCTCTAGATGGCCTTGATGAGATATAACTGTTAGATAATGTGCTGTTTTCTTGAAGATCACCTTATTATGCCTTGCCATCCATTGTTTTTATTCAAAAACAAAGGCTTCATTTTACTGAGTAAAATGATAGAGCAGCAAATGCTAGTCCTGCGTGTGTGTGTACACACACATGTATATGTATATGTATATGTATATGTATATGTATATGTATATGTATATGTATATGTATATGTATATGTATACACACACACACACACACACACACACACACACACACACACACACCACACACACACACACACACACACACACACATATATATATATATATATATATATATATATATATATATATATATATATATATATATATATATATATATATATATATATATATATATATATATATATATATATACGAAAACCACTCACACATTAATCACAAAATCTCCAGAACCATAAAGCCTACAAATTTGAAATTTGCCACGTATGTTCCTCTTGGCTTCTTGGTGCTCACTAAGAAAGGATTTTTCGAAATGACCATCGGAGCATGAGTATTTCTTAAATTATTATTAACAAGCTCTGATGTTAAGGAGTTCTACTCCCCCTCCCCACCTGAAAAGAAATCTGATCCAAATTGAAAACACAAGCACAGGAGTTTCAGTTTCGCTTTTGCTTTCACAGCAGCAAGCAGCTTTACTACAAACAGTTGAGCTAAGCCACGCACAGACTCCTTCCTGTCTCCTTCTTGCTCACACAGCAAATACTCTTTGAGTTTCCAAACACCCCTCAACTCTCTCACACACTAACAGGACGCTAGCCAGATGAATACCAATGGATGCTGGTAGGCAGAGACACATTTTTTTCTCCTTATTTTCCTCCTCAGTTCAGATGAATCTGTTCCTTCTACTGTAACACCAGTTAACGGGAAAAGAGGCAAAAAACACAGGAAAAGATTTACAAATGCGATTAGGAAACCACAAGTAAGGGAAGCTGCCTGTTTCTCCCATGGCCAGTTCTATGTGGCATGCTCCAGAGTCAGTTCACCTGACAGCCTGGTCATCCTCCAGCCAGACAGCAAAACCAGGAACGTTGTTTACCGGGAGGTGTTGAGCAATTCATCTAAGGGATGAATTGAAAGTCTATGCTATGGAAATAATGTCTTCATCTGTAACCGAACCTTAGCTTACCATCTCTAATGAAATAATACTGTCCCTTTTTAAACTACCCATTAAGTTTCAAGCTTTAAGTGTCAATTTATCAAGCCCCATCACATAGTTTTGTAGCAAAGCAGGGGTATCAGCTAGTATATACTGTATACTATAGTCATACCTTGGCACTCAGCTGCTTTAAAACTCATCAAATTTGGTATTCAATGCATTTTGAAGCAGAAATCTTGGCCTGGCACTCATCTTTCTCCCAGAAATTGATGCACAAGGAAGAACTTGCTGACGTTGACTGCCTTGTGACACACTATTTCTTCCAGCTGAAATGGGGGATCACATAGTAAGTCTACTCTTTGATTTGAATTCAGAATGTTGTGGTTTATACTAATTTGCTCCTTTCTTATTTGGCCCTATCTCCTTTTCTTACAAACTGATCAGGAATTTCAGAAAGATACCAAAACAAATTTATGGTTGTTGAGAATTTATGCCACGCATATAGGCACACCCAGTATTTGAAAGACATGTTGATGGCTCATGCCTCTATGAGCGTCAGTTGATTATAAACCCAGGGTAATTTGGTTCTACCATATTAAAACTAATCATGGTTAAGAGCATTTTTTCCTTGGTTCTAAGTTTTTAGAATAGATTCTCACTGGAATTAAGGCTAGAATCAAGACACTTAAAGTTTTAAATGGTTTTAAGCCTAACTCTTTTTCATGGGCTCTTGTGTCGTTGCTTTGAAATAAAAAAAATAGCTACCATTTTGAATCTATAAAGATTATATGACACTAAGACAAGGAACCACCAAGGACAAAACTATTCTCTACCAAAAATGGCAGGGTAACCTGCTCTACATAAACCAGTAACAAACTCTACACTCACTTGCATTGATGATATTACCTAGATGGGTAATGAAAACTCAGCAAGCAAACAGCTAAATTCCGAAAGCACCAAGGACTCTACAAGAAATATTTAGCTTGGCTCATAAAATTAAGTTAATGTAGCAGCATTATCCCCCTCCCTCCTTGTTATAGTAGCTGAATAGAAATCAGTTATGGGGGAATGGGGCAAATTTTACGACATCTTTTTTTTCTGACTCAAGCCGTGGTGGCTAGCAGTTTAACTCAGCCTTCGATGCTTACAAACTGTAGCAGAATGCAAGTCTTCTGCAAAGAAAAGCTCTTGCCAATTCTCTAAATTTTGGATGTGAACTCTGCAACTTGTTTATTTGTTCCTGCAAATCTCCTTTTTTTATACAACAGTTAAGTCCTACTGCGTTTTCAGTGTTGCTTCCAGAGTAGCTGCCATCTGTGGAGCTTTGTTCCTGTAAAGTCCAGTAATTTCTTTGAATGGCAACATTTATTTCATAAACATATTTTTCCCACAACATATTCTCTAGAACATTTTTCAAAAAAGAAAAAAAAAGAATCCCAGAACTCTGTGAGTTCTTTCAAATCAATAATGTATTCTGATTCGCCATTCTTCCTCTTCAGATTTTGGAATTTGAAGCATTCTGCTATTATGTTTGCTTTAAGCTTGTAATGCTCAGAATTGTTTGCTACTCTGCTAAACTCTGCCAGATGATAGATTTGGGAGGGAGGGAGGGAGGGAGGGAGGGAGGGAGAGAGAGAGAGAGAGAGAGAGAGAGAGAGAGAGAGAGAGAGAGAGAGAGAGAGAGAGAGAGAGAGAGAGAGAGAGAGAGAGATAGATGATAGATAGATAGATAGATAGATATAGATAGATAGATAGATAGATAGATAGATAGATAGATAGATAGGTAGGTAGGTAGGTAGATAGGTAGATAGGTAGATAGGTAGATAGGTAGATAGTAGATAGATAGATAGATAGATAGATAGATAGATAGATAGATAGATAGATAGATAGATAGATAGATAGATAGATAGATGATAGGTAGGTGGGTGGGTGGGTGGGTAGGTAGGTAGATAGGTAGATAGGTAGATAGATAGATAGATAGATAGATAGATAGATAGATAGATAGATAGATAGATAGATAGATGATAGGTAGGTGGGTGGGTGGGTAGGTAGGTAGATAGATGATAGATAGATAGATAGATAGAAAGAAAGAAAGAAAGAAAGAAAGAAAGAAAGAAAGAAAATTATTGTGAATATTAAGAGTGTTCAGAAATATGTGCCGCTAGATAGACTACAGTTGTATTAACTTCCTCTTTTTCATAGCCAATTGCTTATTCAATCATTTTTAACTAAAGAAGTAGTTACAATGAACTGATATCAGTAAACTAGCATTATATGTAACCAGATGTCCCTCTCCACCATCTACCAGAATGTAGATCTAACAGTGCAGGACTCTGACCACATCCTCTAACTCAGTCTCAACATATCCTAAACACTGGTGGAGCTGGCCTTTTATCCACCATGGAGATCTGAGGGCTAGAAAAGTTAACCTAGCCAGGGAAAAATACAGCTGGATTTAGATTATTTTTCACCTGACATCTCAAGCCAGAAGACTTTTTCCTCAATGTAAAGCTGATGAAAAGAAGAGATAGAGTTAATATTAGTCAAGTTGATCAAGAGATGACAATTTGACAGATACGGTACAGAGACCTATCAGTTGCCGTTAAGTGTTTCTAGTCACGGATTTAGTCTCTTCATTCATTCATCAATGGGATACAATGGGGATTGTTGAAAATGTCTTCCTCATGGAAAATATTCCTGTTTCTATTCTCCTCTCAACCCCTTGCACCCATTTTCTCTTTAATGAATGGAAAACATGATTATTTATTTATTTTGCTTTGTTTATTTATTTTAAACATTTCTATAAAATCTACATTCTCCTCCTCCTCCTCCTCCTCCTCCTCCTCCTCCTCCTCCTCCTCCTCCTCCTAATTTAGGATCAATAAGCTTTTTCATTAACTAAATGCTTAAGGTAAAATATACATAATTTTATGGTTATAGTTCATAATGGCCTGATAATAATGGAGTTGTTGGCTTGTTTCATACTTTCTGTATTTAAATGGTTAAATCCCAATATTTTATGTCTTTTTTTTTTAAAGTTCCTTTTGGGCTCTTCTGCTGTTATTTTTATCTTTTGATCATGCCTTAGCAT
The DNA here is from genome assembly GCA_023053685.1 of Diadophis punctatus similis. Taxonomy (NCBI): domain Eukaryota; kingdom Metazoa; phylum Chordata; class Lepidosauria; order Squamata; family Dipsadidae; genus Diadophis; species Diadophis punctatus. The sequence goes on from JALIGW010000013.1 coordinate 1,767,384, forward strand.
CTGCTCAGTAATTTTGCTATCTCCGATGATTACGTTACATGTCCACCCGTCTTGCTTTTCTTGTGGCATAATCTGCATTTGTTGTTATTTCCAGTTTTTATTTATTATTTATTTATTCTTGTAGCATTTACTGTGGCGCTTATTCGTGTGCTATAAATATTATATTTCTGCTTGCTTCTTGCAGGCTCCAATTTATAGCTACTGCCATGTTTTCCCACTATTTTTTTCTCTTTCAATTATTTTCAGATATTGATTGTGCAAGTTGGTTTCTCTTTTCAAATTTTCATTCGCTGTTGTAACTATTCAGTTTTATACACTACCAGAATATTTCATTTGCAGACATTTATTAACATCCTCTCTTGGCTCACATTTATGTAATTGTTGAGACCTCCGATTTCGTCCTTCGTGGTTTACTTCACCTGTAACAAACCACAACCCCCAGTTTTTTTCTTGGCAAATATAAGTAGTCTCTGTCATTTTTTAAAGCTGTAGTGCATGATATATTGTCACAGGTGTCAGGTCTTGTGATCTAAAGCATGTAGTTCAGTTTACATCCAAGCAATAACACCTGCTATGTAACATGTTACAGAGACAATCAAGTCTTAACAGTTTCAAATGTATTATAGCAGTGATGGTGAACCTTTTTTCCTTCGGGTGCCGAAAGCACGTGAGCGTGCTCTATCATGCACGTGCGAGTGCCAACACCCAAAATTCAATGCCTGGTGAGGGCGAAAACGGCCTCCCCCGCCCCCGCAGAGGTCCTCTGGAGGCTGGAAATGGCCCGTTTTCTGACTTCCGGTGGGCCCGGTAGGCCCGTATTTTGCCTTCCCCAGGCTCCAGAGGCTTCTCTGGAGCCTGGGGAGGGCGAAAACGCCCCCCTGCCCCCCTGGAGGCCCTCCGGAAGCCTAAAATGCCCTCCCAGAGCCTCCGTGTGAGCCAAAAATCAGCTGGCCGGCGCGCACATGCACGCTGGAGCTGAGCTAGGGCAACGGCTCGCGTGCCAGCAGATATGGCTCCACGTGCCACCTGTGGCACGCGTGCCATAGGTTCGCCATCACTGTATTATAGCAATAGCAGTTGCACTTAGACTTATATACTGCTTCACAGTGCTTTACAGTCCTCTCTAAGCAATTTACAGTCAGCATATTGCCCCGCCCCCAATAATCTGGGTCCTCATTTTATTGACCTTGGAAGGATGGAAGGATGAATCAACCTTGAGCTGGTCAGGATCGAACTGTTGGCAGTGGGCAGAATTAACCTGCAAACACTACATTCTAACCACTGTGCCACTACAGCTCTTATATCTCTTATTATCAAATTCCTCTACAGTTTTAAAACTGTTCTAATTTATTTAACATACTGAGAACTTATTTTTAACTTGCTTATATCAACTACTGTTTGCTTCTAACCCATCCAAATATCTGTAACTTCCTTCACTGCCAGAGTTTTTGTTATTGGAGTGCCACTCCATAATTCAATTCATGTGAGTTTTCAATTTTTATACAGACCTTTCCCAAAGGCCTCTAAAGTCTTTCTTCTTATCAGCTAGTCTTCACCATCAGTTTCTGACCTTCACTGTCCAATTCTATGCAGCTAGCACAAGTCTGACCTTATCTGGGCTTGGAAGTTAAGCAGAGTCAATTCTAGTTTATTTTTGGAGTAGAGACTTCAGCTCTTCTTCCAAAAGGAAAGGAATAGAAAAGAAGTTCATGGTCATATCAATTAAGTCACTAGGGTCAGAGCCAAGTTTAAAATAGACTTTACCTTTAAACTGGAGAGGAACAACAAAAAAAGTCAAGGCAAAGTACTTCTAAGTAGAATGTCAAGGACTGTACTTGGAAAGAGAAGTTCCTACTTTTAACTTTCTAGTTCTTTTTTCTATTGTCTATCTAGGGTTATAGCTTATTAAATAAGAATGAGATTCACGTAACGTTTTCTCCTAGATGCCAAAGAGACATAGTTAATTACAAAAGGCATCCCTGGAACTCTACGGTAGACATAACCCTGACCTTAATCAATAGAATAGAATAGAATAGAATAGAATAGAATAGAATAGAATAGAATAGAATAGAATAGAATAGAATAGAATAGAATAGAATAGAATTTTGGAATGGAATAGAATTTTGGAATGGAATAGAATTTTGGAATGGAATGGAATGGAATGGAAAAGAAGAAGAAGAAGAAGAAGAAGAAGAAGAAGAAGAAGAAGAAGAAGAAGAAGAAGAAGAGGAAGAGGAAGAGGAAGAGGAAGAGGAAGAGGAAGAGGAAGAGGAAGAGGAAGAGGAAGAAGAAGAAGAAGAAGAAGAAGAAGAAGAAGAAGAAGAAGAAGAAGAAGAGGAAGAGGAAGAGGAAGAGGAAGAGGAAGAGGAAGAGGAAGAGGAAGAGGAAGAGGAAGAGGAAGAAGAAGAAGAAGAAGAAGAAGAAGAAGAAGAAGAAGAAGAAGAAGAAGAAGAAGAAGAAGAAGAAGAAGAAGAAGAAGAAGAAGAAGAAGAAGAAGAAGAAGAAGAGCCAGCTCTTGCCCAGCTGCTGTGGAGGAGGAAGAAGAGGAGGAGGAGACATTTTAGTCCAATTCACTGCTCAGGCAGGTCAGGCAGGAAACCCTATACCATTTCAGACAAACGGCTGTCCAATCTCTAGTTAATGTTCTGACTATGTGTCCCACCACACTTTTTCAATATTAAATTTTAAAAAAATGATTACAGCCAATCCACAGATGCAGATTTCTGGGTTTATGATTTCCGCAAAGGACAAATGCATTCCTTTCCATCCCCTGAGTTTTATAGTTCTGGGTGACAAATCTTAAACCTTCGTTTTCAGTTTCTTAGTACATAGCTATTATTCTCTCATACTGCTTCAATATTGTGACTGAAAACTCTAAGCCAGTGATGGCGAACCTATGGCACGCATGCCGCAGCTGGCACGTGAAGCCATATCTGAGGGCACACGAGGTGTTGCCCTATGTCAGCTCCAGCGTGCATGCACATGCAGGCCAGCTGACTTTTGGCATTATTTTGGCCGTTTTCACTTTCCCCAGGGTTCAGGAAAGCCTGCATGCATGGGGGGAGGGCATTGCATTATGGGTGTGGGCACGCGGGCACACGCTATCACGCGTGCTTGCACCCTTTTGGCACTCGAGCCAAAAAAGGTTTTCCATCACTGTTCTAAGTCATAACATTATGCTAACAGGTAATTACACTAAAAAGCCCATCATTTTGTGCCACTTTCAAGGACATCAAAAACTTGAGTTCCAACCAATACTTGTCCTAAATTTTGACTTTGAGATAATAATTTGTTGTTGTTAATAAATTTCCAATATGGAAAAATTACAAGAGAAAAGAGTAATAAGATGCAGGATCCATCTTATCCTGCTTAGGAGCTGAGATAGCGCAGTGGTTAAAAGCAGCATTGCGACCTTCAGCTGATTGCTAGTTCAGTAGTTCAGCTGTTCAAATCTCACTAGGCTCAAGGTTGACTCAGCCTTCCATCCTTCCGAGGTGGGTAAAATAAGGACCCAGATTGTTGGGGGCAATATGCTGAACTCTGTAAACTGCTTAGAGAGTGCTGTAAAGCACTATGAAGCGGTGTATAAGTAAAGTGCTATTGCTATCCAATCTGAGTCAGTCACCGGGACCAGAGGTTTATTTTTCCAAGCTTTCAGACATGGGCTAAATCTGTCTCCACCTTTTGGAGAGAGAAAGGTTTCCTGAGGATGGGCTCCAGCACTAAAAGCTGAAGGCTTGGAAGAATAAACCTCTGGTCCCGGTGACCAATTCAGATGGGATCCTGCAACATTATCCTGCAACACGAATATTTGCCTTCAGTCATGAGAAGTAAAATGATTATGGAACACAAAAGATTTCCCTCATAAGAGATAGTCAAACTCTCTTTGTCAATTTAATTTTCTTTTCCTATCTCACATGGCATTATTGCAAATGCCATTGCAGTATATATTAAGCATAGAAACCTGCAGATGTGTATTTGTTAACCATGGAATTATATTACATTCTATGATTCTAACCTATGACCTATCTGATATGATTGGTTCAAGGGAGATGAAGAAAATTATACATATTGCATGTTTCAAGTCTTTAAAAAAATTATAGTGTTCCCCCGAAAATAGGACCCTGTCATATTTTTTGAACCCCGAAATAAGCGCTTGGCCTTATTTTTGGGGAGGTCTTATTATTTTGCAGAGCGTGGAGCAAGACGGGGCTCCTCTTGCCATCTTACCTGATTTCCAGCTCTGTCTCCCTAACCCTAACCAGAGGAAATGGCAGGGACCGGCTGAACATGCGTTTAAGGAGCTGAGGTGGCGCAGTGCTTAGAGTGCAGCACTGCAAGCTACTTCAGCTGACTGCTAGCTCCAGTTTGGCAGTTCAAATCTCACCGGCTCAAGGTTGACTCAGCCTTCCATCCTTCCGAGGTGGGTAAAATGAGTACCCAGATTGTTGGGGGCAATATGCTGACTCTATAAACCACTTAGAGAGGGCTGTGAAGCACTATGAAGCAGTATATAAGTCTAAGTGCTATTGCTATTGCTATTAAATATTTTTGGGGAGGGCTTATTTTGGGGGGATGTCTTATTTTGGGGGAAACACAGTAGAAATGATTGTTATTCAAACAGTCCCATGGTGACATATCATTGTCTTGTCAACATATTAATCTGAAAACAAGGATGATACAAAATAATAGCCAGATTGATTCTTTTTAAATATCTTTGCCCATCTAATTTCATTTTAAAGCTTCCCTCCTTTTGATTTTTTTACCCCTCTGAGTGCAGTACAGATGACAGAGGTGGTTTCATGGGGAAAGGAAATCAATGGAGTCCATCAATTTGAAATCAATAAGAGCATTAATGAGTTATGACTGCTTATGGTTTCAAGAAAGTAACAGCAAGAAAGCAAGTTATACCTGAATAATGTTGCAAATTCTGCCAGCAAGGGAAATAAAAGCAAGCACTGAACAACCATAATGAATATTATGATTTTCTTAATGGGGAAAATGCATCTTTTTGAAGAAGCCTCAGAGGAGATTATGTGCACCAACTAAAACACACACAAAGGAGCCAGTATCTATAAGACTTTAATTCATAGGTTTAGCAAGATACTTAAACACAAAACTTAATGTATGTATAGGCCTAGGAGAATAATGCAGCAAAGGTAAATTCATTGTATGTGGGATTTTCAAGTGCTAATTGCCAGGGTAATAAAAGCATAAACATTTCAAAATGTACATTGATTCCAAATTATTGTAATTTCTCAAGCTTTCATTTAACCACTAAGCAAATAAAATTATGTTACAAAAAAACAACCCTTGAGTTTTTTTTTCATTTCTTAAAAAAGGAGCAAAAACCCACCAGCAAAGTTAATATACACTGTCAACAATAAATACATAATTTATATAGTTGTGTAGAGCAAGAAGTGGGAGGGGGAGTTGTTGTTGGTAGTATTTTTTTATATAATAAGACCATCCCAAAATATATGTTTCATTTCTTAATGCACATTGTTGAAAAATATTGATTTGACAAATTTACTTTCTTTATCCTGAGGTTTTGTCAGTTGTGGTCCATGTGGCAGCTCCTATCCTCTTGAACTAACTACCACCCACCCCCCCGAGATCGGACTGTCCCCACCTTATTGGCCTTCAGAAAAGCCGTGAAGACCTGGCTTTTTTGGCAAGCCTGGGGCCAATGAATGATTTATTGATATTGGCCAATGAAATGAAATGATCGGATGATTGAATGTGTCTTTTTAAATTGTTATTTTGTTTTTTTAATTCTGTTTTCAAATGCTTTTTTATATTAATGTTATTTGTATTTTTGTATTCTTGTTAGCCGCTCAGAGTCCATGTGGAGTTGAGTGGCATATAAATACAAACAAACAAACAAACAAACAAACAAACAAACAAACAAACAAACAAACAATTCCTGAACTTATAAATTAGAAAAAGAGGGAAGTGAAGGGTGAAGGGGAGGGGAGGAGCCTCTCAATTTTAGTTAAATAGATATGTTTGATCCCAAATGATGTTCCTCCTTTAAAGCATTACATGTTTGACTCAAGGAAAGGATTTAACTAGTTATGGACTAAGTCAGCAACTGTTCTACTTCTGTCTCCTTTATCTCTCCCTTTAGTAGCATCTAACTTGCCATAAACTTCAAACAAGCTTCATTTATTTATAGCTAATTAGATAGATAGCCAAACATTGCTAATTAACAGTAAGGGAAAGTGCCTGCATACTAAAGATTTGCCAGCCAGCTTATTAATAGACAAACCAATGGCATTTGGCCAGATAAATTTGATAAATAAATTAATAAAGTATTTTCTAGAATTTTAGAATCAGAGCATAACAGAGATGAAAGGACTTGGATGCTCTATACCAGCGGTTGGTTGCTCCCGGTTTGGACCAGTTCTAAGAAGTGGTAGCGCTGGCGGCAGGAGGCTCCGCCCACCCACCTGGGATGCTTCTGCGCATGTGCAGAAGTGTCACGCACGCGTGCAAGCGCACACACGAACCGGTAGTAAAGGGATTTAGAACCCACTACTGCTCTATACTCTACTTGCTATTCAGGGTGAGCTAAAACTGATAATACAACAATAAATAATGAAAGAAATCGGCTTGGCGGCATTGTGTTTTTGTGGGTTCTGTTGCGTTTGTGATCTTTATACATACAAAATATGTATCAATCATTCCATCTAAGTTATTGTGCAGGTATGTAATGGCCTACTGAGTTTTTGTTGTTGTTGTTTTGTTTTATTATGTTTTCTTCTTTGTTTTGTTTTGTCATTCATGTAAACATCTAGAAATTACTACTCAATCTTTTAGTCCTAAGAGGCCATCAAAGTGCCTAACGGCATTTTAGCATTACAGCAAAACCCATAATAGCAAACTACAGCACAAGAAAATAGTGAACAAAGCTGGAGCTGACAAAAATAACTCATTTCAAGGTATAAAAGGCTGAAATCAAGCCCAAACTTTGACAAAAGAAAATATATTGGATTTTGCTGGCTGGGGAAGTTCCAGAATCTGGATACTGCAATGAAAAGACATTGCCTTCTAACCTGGCCAAAAGAATTAAGAAAAAAAAGGCAGGTTCTTTGCTTGTATTGAATAAAATTGTATTTTGTTTACCTTGTTGTTTGACTGGAAGGGGGAAAAAGTTTTTTAGAGCATTTCACAATCTTGAATGAGACAGTCTTTTTTTCCCCTTAGGCCTGACAATAACAAACTCACAAAACAACATAGGCTTGCTGGAAGAAAAATCCATCTGGTTCAGTTCCAAGCTGGGAGAAAGATGCTGGAAACATGGGATTGGAAAGAAAGGTTTATTGATGAAGCAGAACCACCAACCACATGTGATTCTGGGCAGCTGACAAAATGGAGTTGAGAGGGGGTGGGTTTTTATACCTTCTTTGGGCTCTGCATTTGAGCTTCCTGTTCCTGTGCACAAACATATCCTTCAATATTCTATTGGCTGTTGTCAGATTCCTATGGGGTCATCTAAGGGGTCATGTAGGGGTCATAGCTGGCTCTATAGGCAAAAGAGGACATGCAAAGGACCTTTGAAAGCTTCCATTAGAGATTTCCAAAAGTTGTTCAACTCTATAATTATTCATAAAATGAGACGGGAAATCCATTAAGGCAGGGGTGTCAAACTCGATTTCATTGAGGGCCACATAAAGGTTGTGTTTGACCTTGGAGGGCCGGGGGGGCATGACTAGGGTAGGCATGGCCAGCTTGATGTCATTCATGTCATGGGGTGCCTGTGGTGGCCCGAGCTCTGTTTTTGCTGGCATGGGGCCGTCGCAGCCGAAAATGGAGCTCAGGAGGGCCGCGCATGGCCCTCCTGAGCTCCATTTTCACTGGCAGAGGCACCGTGGGCTGGTCCTTCGCTGTTTCCAAGATGGGCCCCAGGTCAGATCTAAGCACCCCACGGGACGGATCTGGCCCGCGGGCCTTGAGTTTGACACCCCTGCATTAAGGATATGACCAGCAAGCAAATTCATTTAAATTATGCAGGGGGGGAAAATCCCTGAAATGGTATAAACAAACAAATAAATAACTCTCTTACCTAGCTCCTTTTTTTCCTATACCATATCATTGAGCCGAGGTGGAGCACTGCAGGCTTATTTCAGCTGACTGCTAGTTCAGCAGTTCAGCTGTTCAAATCTCACCAGGCTCAAGGTTGACTCAGACTTCCATCCTTCTGAGGTCAGTAAAATGAGGACCCAGATTGTTGGGGGCAATATGCTGAACTCTGTAAACCGCTTAGAGAGGTCTGTAAAACACTATGAAGCGGTATATAAGTCTAAGTGCTATTGCTATTGCTATTCAAAAGCAAATCTAATCAGTCTAGCCTTCAAATCAAACTCGGCCCCTTATTTTCTTGTGGCACTAGCCATTTTTTTCCTACAAGGATATACAACAAGGTGCAATACAACAAAGTTTAATCAACAAAGAAACGGGCCATGCAGCATCTTTCCAGATCTTCTACCTACTCAGGGGACACACATCATTTATCCAAGGTAATAGGAATCAGCATTATTCCCCTTTAAGTGGGGAGGGGAGAGGAAATGTATGGATGGATTTAAAAGAAAATGAAAATGCCAGAAAAAAAAGACTGTTTATTGGAAAAAGACAACCTGTGAATGAACATCCAGGCTAATTGCAAATATTGACAGTTCTGTCTACTTTTAACAAATTAGCAGGTTGCAGCTGTGGGGAAAAAAATACAAGTAAATAAAACACATGTTTATAGCTCTTGTGGATTTTCTGAGACTCTTTACCAAATCTGAAAGACAAATGACAGTTCTCCTTATAACTATGTAGAGCAAAACAGCAGCTTCAAGCAACAAATACTTGTTAGACAGAAAACAGTGGAGGAAACAGATATAAAGTATTCAATCTCCATACCCCGTGACTAGCCCGCTCTTCTCAGAAGTAATGACAAATACTGTCATTTTAGCAGCACTAGTTCCTGGGTGCAGAATAGGCAGGGAGAAAACGCTGTGAGGTTTTTAGAGAAAAAAATCAACATAACCGAGTGCATAACCTTTGTCAAGCAGGAGCTACTTAGCAAGTATTCCTAATTAGGATGAGAACGTATCTGACCTTCAACTCCCAGCAGAAACTGAATTAATAACTCCCAAGAAGCCAGTTCTTAGTGTTTTGATCACATCGTCTCATATTTAAATCATCCTTCATATTTGATGGAAAAGCTGTTCAGAATAGGATATGTGTATTACTTATATGGGACAGTTCGGTTGCAAACGGGATTGGAATTTTTTTTTAAAAAAAATGCATATAGAAGAAGTAATGGCAAACCACCTTTACTTTGTTTCCCAAAAAAGCTACAGAGGTGTCATGAAGAATAGAGAATGAGTGAAGGAAATTCATTCTTTCCTTCTCCCTCCCTCCCTCCCTCCCTCTCTCTCTCTCTCTTTCTCTCTCTCCTCTATCTATATCCACATCTACATCATCTATGTCTACATCTCTCTTTCTCTCTTTCTCTCTCTCTCTCTCTCTCTCTCTCTCTCTCTCTCTCTCTCTGTGTGTGTGTGTGTGTGTGTCTCTCTCTCTGTGTCTCTGTCTCTCTGTCTCTCTGTCTCTCTCTCTCTCTCTCTCTCTCTCTCTCTCTCTCTCTCTATATATATATATATATATATGTATGTATGTATGTATGTATGTATGTATGTATGTATATGTATATGTGTATACACACACATACACTATCTATCTATCTATCTATCTATCTATCTATCTATCTATCTATCTATCTATCTATCTATCTATCTATCTATCTATCATCTCTGTCTCTCTCTGTGTCTCTCTCTGTGTCTCTCTCTGTGTCTGTGTCTGTGTCTGTCTCTGTCTCTCTCTCTCTCTCTCTCTGTCTCTGTCTCTGTCTCTCTCTCTACACACACACACACACACACACTGTATCTATCTATCTATCTATCTATCTATCTATCTATCTATCTATCTATCTATCTATCTATCTATCTATCTATCTATCTCTCTTTCTCTCTCCTACTGTATCTCTCTATCTATCTCTATCTACCTATCTATCATCTCCTAAGGCAGGAGGTAGACAACAAACAATCTTGCAGACATTCTTGAAGTGTAGTGTACCTTACTATTTGATAGGATTTGGTATTTGATAACATATGGAATATCATGATACCTAACTCTGTTAGGTATCTAATGTATTCCAATACCTAATGTATTGGAATGCATTACAAAACCTACGTATAATACATGAATTCAACAGACTATGTGTCTTTGCTCTTCTTGCCTATAATAAAAAAGTAGATGTTCTGACCCAGCTTTAGCAGAAGCAAGAAACAGACTCCTTGTCTTGAAAAACCCCTCTTTATTTACCTCTTGTGAATGAATTGCATTCACCCACCAAAAAGTACTTCAAGGAGTTAACTGCAGTAACAGACCTTATCAGTTCCTTGCGATAATTGCAAGGCCATGAGCTCCCAACCGAAAGACTGAAAATTAAGTTCTGGCAAGCAGTCTTTGTGACACGAAACACAATGAGCAAAATCTTCAGAAATACGAACTGTTGTCTCCTATGACAACCACTGCCCTTTCCTTCTATTTATTCCCCAGCCAGGGAGGAGCCATTCAGTGTCCATGTGTGCTTTGCTTCCCAAGTTGACTCCTTGTCCTCCGTTGTTCACCTCTTGTAACTGCTCTGCACATTCGTGCATCTGGAACAGGCCCCAGCTGTTCTTCCTCCTCACTCATATCACCCTTCAAAGACAGCTGCCTCTCTGGTTGCTGGGAAATATCCGATGCAGAGCATCCATCAGAGCCTTCCCCAGACTCCAGAACCAGCCCAAGTTCCTCCCCAACCTCATCATCATCCGAGTCTGCAGCCAGCTCCGCTGGCAGCTGGCAGGCCACAACAGTAGGATTGAAGTTTTTCCTCATAAAAGCAGGAAGAAAAGATTTTAGGAAAGAACCAATGAGACATTAGATTTCTCTGTCTGTGATTATTGGACTGGCAGCACAATCTTGAATTTATTCCATTCTCTATTATAATAGTGGAATTTGTGTCATGATACAATGATAAATGTTTGGTCAATAGTCTTCACAATGGATAAGAGCTGATTCTGCATAGTGCTGTGAATCTGTGAGCATTTTCCTCATTCATGAAAATATGTGTTCATCAATCTGATGTTTTCCAATAAGTGCCCAGCACTGACTGCAGGATATTTCTCCATACATGTAGTCCTCACTTAATGACTGCAACCATTCCAAGTTACAATAGTGCTGCAAAGTAATTTTATGACTGGTCCTTGAACTTACAATTGCTACAGTATTCCTGAAGTCATGTGATCAATATTTGCACAGCCAGATTCCAACAAGTGGAGTCAATGGAGAAGCCAGCAGTAAAATCGCAAGTCAAAGTCACTTAATGATCACATGACTTAAGTTGGATGGAGTTGTCGGTCCCAATTATGTCATTAAGCAAGGGCTACCTGTATGATCAGATGCCTTTGTGTGGCTGTTTATATGCACGTTCGCTTTCAAGAAAACAAACTCATTGCACTTGGAAGGTTGATGAACTGCGGGAATGGTACATTCCAAGCGATACTGATTGATTTTTATTCTATCAATCATCTCTTAGAAAAGACCTTATCCAGAATGGTCTACCCCAACATTTAGGTCACTTCTGGATGTACCCAACTCCTATGCAATTGAATTCATTCACCTTGTTGATGGTCATCCTTTTTTCCCCTCCCTTTCCTTTCATCTTTCCTAGTAATATCAACTTTTCAACAGAGTTGAGTCTTTGAATAATGTGCACAGAATATAACTTGGTGGGGTGGGAGAACAAGAGTCTCATATTGTAAATATCTTTGAAGTAATTAATCTTTGCCTCTAATCAACTTGATATGGCAATTGTTTTGTCCCCTTAGAGCAGTGTTTCCCAACCTTGGCAACTTGAAGATATCTGGACTTCAACTCCCAGAATTCCCCAGCCAGCGAATTGGGAATTGAAGTCCAGATATCTTCAAGTTGCCAAGGTTGGGAAACACTGCCTTAGAGCATATGGAATTTTTAATAATACCATCTGATCAATCTATGAAAGATCAACTAATCCTTATTGTCCACCACAAATGGTCAAGATTCATTTTGCATAATGTCAAGCCATTTTCAATCATTTAGCAGGGTTTGTTCCCAGATAAGGAGTTTTTCTACCTTCAAATATGATGTAATTCTGTCCCAGTGCAAAATTCAAGAAGACAATTATATTTCCACCTTTCTTACAATTCTGTCTTTAACAAAAATAGGTGAAAGGAAGAAGTTCAAAATTCAGGGTTTTTAAAAGTCACAATACCTTTATCTGAAATGGAACATGATTCCTGATAAAAGTGATTTTTTTCCCATTTGTGCATTTTTTAAGACATCAGCTAAACCTACAAAAGAGGAAGGGAAGGAGCAAAGGATATTCCTTTTCAGTCAAGGAGATGGAAGAAAAATATTAGGGATGTGCAAAGATCCATATTCATTTTCAAAAAGGAACTGAAGGAAGTATTGCACTCTTTCTTTTCTTTTCTTTTCTTTTCTTTTCTTTTCTTTTCTTTTCTTTTCTTTTCTTTTCT